>ML315675.1:0-23604 GCA_005239505.1 Nicotiana paniculata
TACAATGTTTCCAACCACTGATTGATGTACAAATAGCAACAAATGCATATAAGAAGCATTCATCTTCTGTCTTTTTCAATTTAACAACAGAACCAGGATACGTCTTCTCAAGAATATAAAAATATTTTGGTAATTTGTTGTAGAAGTCAGCAGGATGGCCTCTCAAAAACTGTAAAGCCTTTTTCTTTGCTCTCCATGCTTGCATGTAGCTTAGGTTCACTCCGTGTTCGGACAACATGTCAGTTTGTATGTCCTTTGGTGTGTAAACTGTCTTAGGATCATAATACTTTGGAATAACCATGCTACCAACTACAACTGTAGTAGGTTTGCGCTGTATGAATGAATTGTCCATTAAGGAGCATGTGTGTTGTCGGTTGAAACTCCTGACCTTCAACATTGCAGAATCATTAATGGATGTTGCCTTGAAGTGCCAATTACAGTTTTCACCAATGCATATAAGCCAGTAGCTACAGAAAAAATACAATTTTAATACAGGTCATCAATGTAGATATAACAAAAAAGGACTGTTTTAACATAAAGCAATACACTATACAATATAACTACATTTCATCTACAATTTTGAAAAATACATGTCACAAGAAAAAGACTGTTTATAATGATCTTTTCACCATTCAGATCTTCATACCTTCTGCGGCTAGATCTTTTAACCCTGAATTGAAACTTGTGCATGACAGAATAGTGTTTCATTGCAGTTGCAATTGTTTGCTTGTCTTGATACACTTGTGCTTCTTCAATAACACTTTGTGTACTTTCAGTTATTATTGTACTTTCATATTCCTCTATAAAGGGAGATGCTGGCATATCAAGTAACTTTAGTGTTCCAGACGAACCTGCATGAAAATAAAGATAAATATTGTCATTACCATTTTGTAGAATTTTTGTAGATGAAGAGAAAATTTTGTAGTCAACATTTTTTTTCCACATAGAATGTATTTTAATTGTAGTATAAATGTAGTAATTTTGTAGATACCCTTAAAAACAATACTGCTATATACATACTTACACTGATATGTAGTTTATTTGTAGATAAATGTATGTATTTTGTAGATATTAACATAAAATCAGAATTTCATAGAATTCGTAACATAACAAACATGCACTTGTGTTCTCATTGGTGATACTCAATTCCATATTGAACTCGCGTACAGTTATACATAGCGGATATGATCCTAAGTTTTTATTCTCCTTTTTTGTCTCCATATATACACGAACACCCATATCGTTCCTAATCTCCATTGGAGGACAATGCTCGTTCACAATATATTTGATTTCTATAATTTTCTCCGAAGTATCAATCATTAATTGCTCTGCAATTGTAGAAATCAATATACTCTAACTGGCATCATCATCGAGCACAATGCCATCAACCTGAAAATCTCTAAATATGTCATAGCTATCCCAATTCCCATTTAATTGTAGCATAATTGGAATTTTGGACATGATTGCGTTTTGTTGCAAAAGAATTGTTGAATATTTTGTCGCTTTTTTGATTTGTGGATTGAGAAAAAAAGTAGAAGAATAGAATATCGGCAGAAAAGAGTCGCTAGAATTTGATTTGAATTTGTTAAATATTTTGTCGTTTTTTTGATTTGTGGATTATGAAAAAATATCGACGAACAGAGAATTTGCAAAACAGAGTCGCTGTAATTTGATTTGAAATTGAAGATAACGTTTAATTCGTGATTTCCGTTTCAAAATCAATTAGAATATTTAGTTCCAGATTTTGTAGCGCGCCTAATTAGGAATCAGCTCCTATTAATCGGTATTTAATAAATGGTATAATATTTGTAGAATAAATGTGAACATGGGGGGTAAATATGAAACTTTGCATATTTTTGGTAATAAGGTTTCATTTTTGGTATAGGAAGGAAAATTTCGCTTTAACTTATATACACTGATAATGATAATGCCTCGTTACTCTCCCAGGTTAGGGGTAAGGTTTGCGTACACACTATTTTTGCTAAATTCTATTTGTGGAAACTCATTAAGTTTGTTGTTATTGTCGTTACACTGATAATGATAAAAAAAAATTACACTATCAGTGTATTTTTACATTTTGTAGTAATTTATTAATACAATTAAACAATTTTATCCTCGAGAAAATATCTTAGGTAGTGGGGAAATTGCTTACTTCAAGTCAAGATTATCATTATCTAAACGACTAATAATCCAAAAATAAAAATGGCATCTTTTCAAAGTGGTGTCTAATTGCTCTCCTTCGCATAAATAAGTATATCCCTTTTACAGGTTCCTTATAAAGTCTTTATCATATACATGAAACTAGGGGTATAAGTGAATTGGATTGGCGCAGTTTTTATTGTGTTTTTCGGGTTTTTGTTACTTAAATATTATATAATCTTATTTTCAGGAATGACTTCTAAAGTTTAATTGGAAACATTATAGTTGTTATTCTCAAAGCTCGAAATCAAGATTGAGTTGATGAGCTCGAAGTCAAAATCGTTAACTTATTCTCAGAGCTCGAAATCGAAACCTTTAGTTAAAAGAGAATAAATCCTAACGATCTCACCGTAACTCGGCTCTAATGGTTCTTTTTGTTTTTCTATTTAACTCCTTTTATACGCTTCTACCATTAACTTCCATTTTCAGCAAAAAAAGAAGAAAAATTGCACATAAACCATGTCTACTAGATAAGAATTTGCATCTGATTTTCCTGTGAAGAAAAGAGATTCACTCAACAGAGATCAGATTATTTTTCAAAAAAAAAAAAAGATATATAAAGAAGGAACCAAAGATAATTCTTCAAAAAATATATATAGAAGGAACCAAAAGATTTAAATAAGTAATCAAGATAAAAATAAAAAATAAAAAGTAGCGCCTCTGTCCCAATTTATGTGTCGGTATTTGGATTTCGAAAGTCAAACAAGTTTCTTCGTCTAAATATTTGAATTTTAATTATTGTGCCATGTAGATACGGAATTTTCAAATATTTAAATTTTATTTCACAAGACGTTAAGATTCTATATCTGGATTCATGGTCAAAATCAAGAAATTCGACTCTCGAAATCTGAACGCCGCCACATAAATTGAGACGGAGGAGTAATTCTTATGAGAACCAAGAAGGAGCCATTACTCTCTAAAAATTCAAGAAACTGCAGTCTTGAAATCACAAACAGCAATCAGATATTTTGGTAAAATGGAGTCGCTAAACAAACCACACTTGAAAAGGTGAAACAGAAAGCATCTTCTCATGACAATTCAGGCATCAGTTGACTGAATTAAATTTAAAAAAAAAACAATATATTTGATCATTTTTATTGACTTATAACCATTTCATTACATCAGTATTCAAATTTTCTTCAGTTAGTTAGTAGCAAAAAAGAAACATTTACATGGTTGTTGATGGTCAAATGAATACTAAAGATAGCACAATGCAAATGTACAAAGTTTGTTTTCTCGGTATGTGTGAATCGACGTATATATGCAGTATCAAAACCTGTGTAAAGATCAACCAAAAGATGTTAAGCAGAGAGGAACAGAACACCAGCAGCCTATTATCCCCCGGCGCTAGGGTACTCGGGACTATCATTTGTAGGCAAATATTCATCAGCACAATGAGGCTTACTATACTTGGACTGTGGATTAGTTTTTTTCCGATTGTCATCGACAACCCTCCAGCATGGCTTAGTGTTCTTTCGTTCGAAAGCAAACTGAGCTTTTTTAGGCAACTGATTTGCTTTCACAATCGATAACTTCATCTTTCCAGTCGAGCCTTGATATCCATTGTCAATGCTCTTTAGAAAGTATTCCTCCACAAGATCAGCGTCTATCAGATCGCTTCTACCAGTTGGTAATCCCCAATAGAAGATGACATTAGGCTCTGATGCATCTGTGTCAACGTACTCAATCGGGTTGGGGTCGCAAAAACCAAGTAACTCCTCCAGCTGGATAGAAAGAACAAACGCCTCATCAAGAAAGGACAGAAAATACAATACAAGGACTCCATTTGATAGGACAGACTATAAATTCCCCGAAACATCTCAACAATTTAACACAACTAAACATGAAGAATAATCTCATAAATAAAAGCGCTAGTCTTCTTAGCCAAAAATCCCTCCTTTACACTATTGTATTCACCAATATAAGCATATGTCTTTACCATTGCTATTCATGACTATCACCTAACACCGCTAACATGGCCGTCGTCCACGCTTCACTATTATCGCATGTCATTAATTTTTATCTCCAACTAGGCATTAGACAACAATTTAGAAATGGTCTTCGTACAACATATATTTTGCAGACAATATTTTGTACTATAACAAGCATAGGATAAAAACAACGTCCAAGAGATAGGCAAAGAATGAGCACAACAAACTGGAAACTCTTGATTCTGAGGATGCTCTTGAGAACTTGTAGAGTGACTTCTCAAAAGTAGTGGTGCAGCAACAATATAAGGACCACAAAGATATCGTTGTGATAATTGCCTTCCCATTTAAGATTCATTATTACGCTCATCTAGTACAAATCTTTGTTTATGATGGAGACAGTAAAAGCCGGGAAAAAAACTTTTCGGTTTCAGCATGGAAGAGTGGAAGTCACCTAAGAACAATGTAGAAATAAATTATCCTTCAAAGTCGATATGCATATAACGGTTCAAGCCTCCACAACAGTATATAAAGCATTAGATCAAACATGATTGGGATTTCTTATGCACGGCAAATCAGTCTCAGAATCTGATCAGTATCACTTATCGGATTTTAATGGGACCTACTCTGTTCAGTAAATTCTAACAGCAGCCAAAATGCCCATGCATTAAGCTAAAATAGTGATAATATCATTATTATAACAGAGAAAGCAAGTCAGCCGCAGAGACATACCTTGACAAGTAAAGAGCGAAAGCGTGACTTGATCCAACCCACCCAGTCTCCTAACTCATCTTTGTCACAAGCTGAGAGGAAAATTTTGACGAATAGTCCGTATCTTCTTGCATAAGGAAATGGCTCAAAAAGAATATTCCAATCAAAATCTGGCCTCAGCATATCCTGCAGTAATTGTATACAGCGAGTGGTGAAGGGCAAAAAAAAACTTGCTCACAACCTTTCGTGTCCCCGAACTCCTTGAAACGTCAAGAGGACTAAGGATTATCTTGAATACAAGAATTAAGAGGAGAAAAGAACTAAAGAAATAACCAGAACAACAGGATATTGGAAATTATCACATACCTTAGTCAGCATATGACCTCTGAGGAATTCGGTCCTGATTTTATAGAATGTACTTCTGGTAATGTTGGAATGACAAAATTCGTATGGGCTACATGGTAACTGGATTGGCATCCACGAAACCTTATCAGTGGGGATGAATGGCCGAGCTATAGTCTCTTGCAAAATTACCGGAGTTGGCCAAGGCCATAAGCCAAATGTCTTGAAGAAAAGTAAAATGAGTGCGCTTAAGCTGGCGGATGGATGCCTTTGGCAGATAAACGCTGAAAGCACAGCCAAGTGAATTCCTCCAAAGAATCCAAGCAACTGAAGGTTATCGGATGATTGGATTTGATTTGTGTCCGGGAAAAGATAGTATTAGCTTAAGTATAAAAGCAAAAGAAGCAGGGCACTGAGTCATGAATCTTACATTTCCATAAACTCCTCGTCTTTTGGCCCAAAATTTGATGCAACGCAGCACTGCTTGGAATATCTGTAGCATATTAACCAAGTGTAATAATGACAACTCTCACACTGTCAAATTAAATGATTCCTATCAATCACGTAACGCCAAACCACGCAATTCCTATCAACTACTACAATATGTGCAAAAAGAAATTTCTCTTTGTTTATACCAGATATCGGAAAGTTGATGCATGACTACTTTCAGCAATTTCATGCTTCAATAAACAAAATTTTTGACCCATTATCAAACACATTTCAGAATCTAGCTTACCAAAATTTCTAGCTTTTGATTTTCAAGTTAAGTGAAGTATGATTTCAATAGAAACTGCAAACAAAATTAAGAAAAAGGTAATCGTTCTCTTATGCCTACTGCCAAGCCAACAGCTCTAGACAGACCCAAGTTTATACAACGAACTCAATTTTCAAGCAACTCAACAAACTAAAAGAATGACAAGTTCACACCATTACTTGCCTCTATATTTGGCACAAGATGAAGAATGCTCCTATTGGCACGCACACCAGACAAACTTTTCCAGCTCGTATCATCCATATTCTTCAGAAAGAATGGATTAAAAACATCCACATTCTAGATATAAAGAGAAAATCAATAAGATACAATAATCGTACAATAACTGTAGAGGAAGAAATTTAGGACTTTTTTGTAAACAAGGTCTCTTTCAAAATAACAGAATTCTAACCATAAACGCACCTCAGGGATGGATATTACTTTGAGTCGTGCATAGGGAAGATCGATGGATATCCCGTCAAATTTGAATCGCATCAGAGGAACTTTTGCATCCTTGACACAATGGATTTCCGATATTTCAGGCCTGCTCGCAAGCATGTTATGCAGAACGACGAAAAAGTCTTCCTACACAAAGTCACAATGAGATACACATGACATGTAACACGATAGGCATTGCACACCCACATATTAGATTCAAAGAAGCTAAAAAGGAAAAAAGACTCACAGCTATAGTGGCAAAGTAAGGACCAACACACAAAGCATCAATATCTGACTCTGAATTATAAACCTACAAAAAGTGGAACGTGTCAGAAGATGAGGAAGCTGCAAATGAGAAAGAAGCGGACAAGCTCTTATGCTGCAATAGATTGTCAGCTGCGGTGAAAAAGGAGTAACAGAACAATGCGTTCATCACACTGTGGAGTAACAGAACAATGCGTTCATCACACTGTGGAGTAACAGAATAAAGTTTTAGGTGGATTGATATTGCTGCTCAAAACTAGGATTACTTTAAGGCAGTCGATTTTAGTTGTCTCATAGAAACTATAAAACCAGTTTAGAAAAGACTTTCAAATTTATGTGAATCAGACAACCAGAGCAGCAGCTATTATTCAACATAAATATCTGTGATCGGCACTACTGCATTTTCGAAACAAGACAAAAATATCAAAGGAAAACTTACGGAATTAGACTTACCCCTAAACCATACGATCCATATGTCAATATCGTCCCAGAGGCAAATTTAAGGTACTTTTTTGGAAGACCTCGCTGGTAAGTCACTGTTTTAACCCATTCCACTACTATCTGCAAGATAATAATGAATAAACAATGTGACTTAGTTAACCTTATTAAGAAATATCCTGTCTAGCTTTCTGGAATCGAGCAGTCAACCATAAATTTTACATAATTGAAACTGACTAAACTGAACATAAAACACTAAAATTCACAAGTAGCAGGTGATTCTTATTCGTCCTTTGTTTTCATTTCATTCTTTTTCCTCTGGCTGATACGTTAAAAAAGTTAATATTCTTCTTGTTTTCATTCTATTAAAGGTAGTCAGACGATCAGCTGGACCGTATATCATAAATATGTGACCAATTACATAACCTTTAAGCCTATTGAACTACTTCTTTACTACAATGTTTTTGGACTTCAACAACAACTACGTCTCAGTCCCAAACAAGTCGCGAGTTTTTGGATTTAATATTTTAAATATAAAATATATACCTCTAGAAAATTTACAACTAAGATTATATAACTCGAACCGAGCAGTGGATACACCCACACCTGCTGCCTTTCATAAAACAGACATTCTATTCAAACAAATGAGAAAAATATATATCAAATACAGACAAATAAATATTTATGCTCAAGAAAGAACCTTTTTAAGCTTGTCAATAGCATTTCTCCTCTTCATTTCCTCCTCGGCAGATGGCACTAAACCTTCATTTACCATCATCTTCAAACAATTAAAACCACACTAAATCAGAAACAAGAGAAAATTAATTATAAAAAAAAACAAATGATCACAATTCACATGCATGCAAAAATACACACACACACACAGTACCTGAAAAAGAGACATTGATCTTTCCATTTCCATTCTCAAAATCACATCTGGGCTTCGTCTGAAACCCGGAATTCTTGTAAAGGGTGGATTCAAATGGCTTAATTGGTTTTCAAAAGTTCCAAATTCCATGCAAAACTTCAAGAATCTTGAAGTTCCAAATGATTCTCAAGAATCTCGAAAACTAAAGAATCAGAGGATCCCCAACTATTCAGGGACTACGGAACTATATTGACGGACGAGTATTAAGGCCTTGTTTGGTTTATGTATAATCTATGCTAATACTTTGAATAAAATTCAGCATTAGCAATATATTATTTGGTTACCTTTTTAATACTCTTGCATAAAATTCTGTGTTAGCAATCCTGACACGTATGTGTTTGGTTTCGGAACTTAGTCCTTTAATTTTTAAGTTACTTATTAATTTAATAAATTTTTAAATTAAATATTTTATACATATTTAATATTTTTTAAAAATAAGATTTGAAATAAAGCTATTTGTCTCGATAAATTTCACTTTAGCTCCACCATTATATATACGGAGAAGGGTCTGATATGTCCCTCTATTATCATTAATCGTTTAAAAAAGTCTTCCGTTATATTATTAGGACATCCCAACCCCCGACGTTATACTATTATACATATATACCCTTATTTTAACGGAAGGGCCACGTGGCAGGCATAAAACCATCTGGGTAATTTTATAACGGGTCCGACCCAACCCATTATCCAACCCGACCCTAACCCTTCTAGACCTTTCACCCTTATTAACGTGTGAACCCTAGTTTGTTCACTCCTTCTCTGTATATGTCCCTCCCTCTCAATTAAAATTCTTTCTTCTTCTCGATTAAAATTCTCTCTTCTTCTTCTCAATTAAACTCTGATAGTATTGTTCTATGTCTAGTTCTAGTGTCACATCAAGGAGGAGGTGCTACTGTGGGGAGATTGCGAACAACTTCACCTCGACGACTACAAACAACCCCGGAAGGAGATTCTACAAGTGTGCTAAACCAGAAGTAAGTGTGAATTTAGTCGACGTATTTAAAGTTTTATTTTTTCTGTTCTTTAAATTTTTCTGTTCTTAATTTTTTTTTATTCTGTAATTTATTCTGTTCTTTAACATAGTAATTGTTTGTATTTGTAAGAATGAGTCATGTGGATATTGAGAATGGCAAGACGAAGCCCTCCCGGACAAAGCGTTGATAGTAATCAACGATTTCAAGTCTAAATTAGATGCCGCCAATGTCAAAATCAGGACGTTGAATATGTTGTTGGATGCGTGCAAGCTTGAACGGACAAATTGAAGGAAAAAGTTGATGTTTTGTAGGATATAAATAATGTTGAAGTGAATAAAGCAAGGGGAGATGGAAGTGAAAGTGATGCACATGAAGATGTTCATTATGGTTTCATTTGCACTGTTAGTCGGATTTGTTGTGGCATTGATGATGAAATGAATTCAACATTTTGTTTAGTGGAGTAGGGTTTTGATGTAGTTTATTGTTGTAAAATCTAGATTTTAATGAATGTTTTTTGTTGGTCAGCTTGTAATGAATCCAGAATTTCATGAATGAATCAGGCCTTAGTGCACTATGACATTTGTGTAGATTTTCATGAATGCATATTTAGACTTCAAATTTATTGTGTTGGTGAGTTGATTTTAAACAGAAAAAACTGGGCAGATGACAAAAAATTTGGACAGAATCAAGTTGACCCTAATGCCAAAGGGTCACTGGTCTGAATATGGACCAAAAAACTTGACAAAATCAAGTTGAACCTAATGCCAAAAAAACTGGGCAGAATCTAGACGTACTCCAACAAAGCTACCACCCTAATGCCAAAAAAACTGGGCAGAATATGAACCAAAATTCTGGACAGAATTATATATCACCCTAATGCCAAAACTGGGCAGAATCTGGACCAAAAATCTGGACATAATTACATATCACCAATATTAAAAATCTGGACAAAATTACAAAAAAACAGACCTTAAACAGGAGTTAATTACAGTACTGTCAATGCAGTAATTACATATCATCAAAAATAGGAGACTGTCAAGATTACATATCAGTTTGCAGTAATTACAACCCAAAATGTTAACATAACATTAAGCAGGAAACTGTCATGAAGTTTGCAATAATTACATCCCAAAATATACACAAAAATACATTAAGCAAGAGACTGTCATGAATCTGGACAGTCATTTTCCTTTCCTTATCTTCAACTTCCCAATCTTCTGTTGCCTTTGTTTTTCTAACTGATTTGAAGTTGTAGTTGCTTTACCCTTCCACATGAGGCCTGCTGGTGAATATGGAAGGTATGTGGGCTCACTAACACCAGTGTGATCACCAGCAAAGTTGATAGATCTAGTCCCAACTGGTAAGTTTACCTGCTGCCTTAGTTGAAGTCTTGTCCTGGCTTCTTATATCACTTTTGCCCTAACCACAACATCTTCATCATGTTCCATACTCGATTGACCAACTCTAGGTGTAGGCATGAAGCTAAATACATTTTTCTGACTTGGTAGAGTCATTTGTGGTGCTTAACAATGTATTTCTTCTTTTGTTTCAGACTCCAACAAAGTTCTTGTCATTTTCAAAGGTTTTTTCCCCTTGCTTACCTACTTTCCCTTTGGTTGCTATTAAAAAATAAGTACAACAGATTAGAGAACATAGATAAGTTCAGCATATTAGAGAACATAAATAAGTTGTAATTCTAGATTACCTGAGAACAAGTTCTTGCATTATGGTTTGGTTGACCACATTTTCCACAAGTCTTGACTCTACCTTTTCTGGACTGTGACCACACTCACTTGCCTTTTAACTGCCTCATCCTTCTGCCTATCCCTCTTAACTTTTGGCCTGCGAGCCAACTTCACCAACTCTGAGGGCTCCATTACTTGTGATGGGTCAATTTTCCAAAAAATTTCTCCTCTAATAGGTTGGAGCTTGTGTCTATAAGTAAGGAATGCCTTCTTACTGTACTATCAGTACATCTCTGTCAAAGGGTCACCCCTGGTGTGAAGTATAGCTCAATAGCATGAGGGCATGGGATTCCTGTAAGGTCTCATGCCCTACATGTGCACTTTTTTATGCTTAAGTTGACACAGTGCTTGTCAGACCCTTCACTAACTTCATATCGTGCTTCTTCATTGGAATTAACTTTACACACTTGAGCAATCTCCATGGATTCATTGTATAATTCTAAGCTCTTTGGACTGTACTCATTTCTCCATGTACTAGCTTCAGCTTCATGTTTTGTTATCATGTTCATAACTTTGAGTCTTATGTCTTCCAACATCTTAATGAATGGCTTTTTCCTTGCTTCCAGAATCCATGAATTGAATGATTCAGTCAAATTGTTGTCAACTGACTGATTATTGCAAACTGTATCTAGGTAAGCTCTGCATCAAGACTGTGGTGGGTACTTCAATAAACTCTCTGCTGCATCTTTTTTCAACTCTCCTAGCTTGCTTATTTGGTCTATGAAGTCTTCTTCATAAGTGCACCATGAACACCACCAAAGTAGTTTTTTGCATTCCCCAGTATTGTATGTCTTGCACCAGTTAGCCTCGATATGTCTAACACAAAACCTATGATGTGCTTGTGGTAGAATAGTTTTAATTGCCTCAATTAACCCCTGGACAGAAGTAGATGACAGAAAAAAAATTAGAAGTAGAAACTGGACAGAATACTGGATTTTAATGAAGTTGAAAAAAAATGAGAAGTAGAAGCTGGACAGATAAATGTGATTCAGAAGTAAAAATAAAGAAAAATTACCTTTTGCATGTCTGACATGAATGTGATTCCTTCTCCTTCTTTAAGGTCTAAAGATCCCTGAAGCAATTGTAGGAACCAGTTCCAAGAATACTTTGTTTCCTTATCAACAATGGCCTATGCCAAAGGATAAAAATAGTTTTGTGCATCCTGTCCAACAACAACTAACAATTGACCTTTGGCTTTCTCTTTTAGAAATGTGCCATCTACACCAATAAATGGTCTTAACCCTAACTTGAACCCCATATTCATAGCTTTGAAGCAAACATACATCCTCAAGAATCTTCTCTTCCCATTTTCAAGTGCATTTTTTGAAATGTTAATCACTACATCACTACCTGGATTACTCTCCCTCAATTCAATGGAATAAGCATCAAGTTTGTTGTATTCATCTGCAAAACTCCCATCTAAGGTCTCCAATATCATTCTTTTTGCCCTCTTGCACTTCCCATGACTCACATTTAACTCAAAAATCCTTTTCAAATCAAGTACCATCTCCCTTACCTTATACTTAGGATTATCCTGTAGCTTTCCCTTAAAATAATGTGCAATGGTAGTGAAATCAACAGTGCTATTATCATATGTTGTGCCACAATTATGTTTTGACTCTAATGTCTTTACAGTAACCCCATGCACTACCATCTTTGGATATTAAACAAAGAAAGGGACAACCCACAATGCATCTATACCTAACCCTCCTTTTGTCACTCTTTCTCAATTTTAAGACTTTCTTGTTGGCTAGAGTATACAACTTCATAAACTTCCTAGCTTCTGGTATGTCCTTAAAGGCCATGCCTTTATATATATCCTTGTAATCATTTAGATTCTCAGTTATGTCTTTTTTTTTTTGAGTTTTGAGTAAATGTAATTCTTCAGAATCATATCCTTCAGAATCACGTCCCTCAGAATCAACACTAGAGTCAGAACCTATTTCACTTAATGTACAGTCAGTATCAGCTTCATCTAAAATCTAAAATGATTCACTATAATCAACAATGTTGAGAATACACTCAATAAGGGGGTCAGATTCATCCAAAACATATAGGTTCAGTACATTATATTTAGTAGAAAGCAAAGATGTCAACTTTCTAATCCCCACATCCCCTTTAACCTCATACAATTTACCAGAAGGTCCAGCAACTATAAGTTGTTGAACCCCTAAAAAATCTAGCTCAACTATGAATTCAGATTCTATATCTATATAAGAAAGCAAGTCTGGGTCATACCCTGACAGGGTGTGCACTTTATTCTTTGTGTACCCAACTTCAGGATGTGTAACCCATTCACCTTCATAGTTGAATATTAAATCAACTGAGACCATCTCCAATAACCTAGTAAATATAGCAAATAAGAATGGTTATCAAACAGTAAAAAAAAGGCTGAAAATGAATAAAAATGTTGTGAGACAGAATGTAGAAAGTAAAAAAATATGACTAATAGGCAGAAAATGAATAAAAATGATGTGAGACAGAATGTAGAAAGTAAAAAAATATAAATAAAATAGGCAGAAAATGACATGTGAGACATGGGGTCCCATGAAAAAAGAAATACAAGATGTACAAAAAGGATACACAAAAAAGTTATGTTTATGGGCCACCACTTCATAAAAAATTGACAAAGAGAGCAAAGGTGCACAAAAATCCAACCACCGAAATAGGTTAATGAAGCAATTGCATTCAAGGGTCCTACATTTAGGACCACCTTACCTAATAAACAACGAAAAATCCTAGAATCTCAGTCAACATCACATAAAAATCACTTCTAATATAAAACCCTAAATCAGAACACAATAAATCCAAATTTTAATATACCCACAACATGCAACAACTACAAATAAAAACTGAAACATGCAACAACTACAAGAAAGAAAACTATAAAGTATTTACATAAAAATGAAAAATCGAAGTAAGATCTTGTCCAAACCAAAATCCTAGACCACAAAATAAGAAAAGTATAATAAGTAATCGGCAAAATCGAGCAACAAATAGTAAAATCAACCAGTATAATGAAGAAACGATTGATCTTTACACCAAGATCTTGTGAAATCGTTAGATTGGAGTCAGCAGTAACGTTGGTCTCTTAGAGGTTCGAGGGGTTGAAAAGAAAAAGGAAAATAACAAAATGTCGGTGATAGACCATGTTAAGGGTTAGGGTCGGGTTGGATAATGGGTTAGGTCGGACCGGTAATAAATTACCCGGATAGTTTTAAGCCTGCCACGTGGCCCTTCCGTTCAAATAAGGGTATATACGTATAATAGTATAACGTCAGGGGTTGGAATATCCTAATAATACAATGGAGGGCTTTTTTAAACTATTGATAATAGTAAAGGGACAAATCATACGTGCATATAATATGTAAAAAAGGTTAAGTATGATTGAATAGAATGTAAATAAGAATTTAAGAGGCAGTTATATAAGAATTAAAATAACTAAAATATCCAATATAACCATATCTTAGTGTTTGTACTACTCTATTCCAAGATTTTAGAATTGTGTGTTGTCTGTCATAAATCGTGAAAGCAGTCTTAGGCATCATTTGTTTGCACTTAATAAAGGTCTGGATCTTAATTATTCAGATCTCAGATATTAAGTGTGTTTGTTTTTAAAGTCTGAATTTTAATTATTCAAATTCTAATCATTAAGTGTGTTTATTTTTTTATTTCACAACCACTTAATGGGTATGAATAAGTCTGTATGATTAAGATTTATAACAGAGACTTAATTTCATTGAGATGCTTTCATCCATATTCATTATTACCTGCCGCCACCGCCTACCATTATCAACTACCACCGTGCCGCCACCACCACTACACCACCATATCATCATCATCATCAATCATAGCCACCACCATTATCGACTATCACCACCCACCATCTCCACCACTACCTCCACCATCATTCTCAACCACAATCAACACTCATTCACCTCAACTACCATAACTAACTACCCCATCATCATCAACAACCACAGCCGGTACTGCCCATTATTATAACCTACCACCACCCACCACCCGTCATTATTAACTATCACCACCCACCACCACAATCCTCAATCATAATCGCCATCATTATCAATCACCACTAGCAACTACTCTGAACTACAACCATCAACCAAAACTACAACTGCACCAACCACCACCTCTAGTCGGCATTCACCCGTTAGCAATCACCACCAACAACTATCATATTTTTAAAAAACTATATATTTTATTGATAGAATATTAGATTAATTAGTATTTCATTTGAATTTTATGTTTGTTAATCTTCAAATAAAGATAAATCTTATACAATCAGATGTTAAAAATCAAACAGTCTTAATTATTTAGTATTCAGATCTTAATACACCTTAATATTCAGCTGTGTATTCATATTCAGATGTCTTAATCTTAATACACATCTTGATATTTCAGATGTGTATTCAGATTCAGACGTCTTAATTTAAAAAAAAAACAAATGAAGCCTTATTCGTATTTCTTGACAATATGTGATAATTAACTGCTCCTTCGGTCAACTTTAATTGTTTTTTTAGTTATTTTTATACATTTAAGAAATTTATCTATTAACATTAATTAACAATAAATTGACCATCTTAATCTTAATTTGTTCATTAGAAATTAAATACTCTTATGCTCTTTACTTTAGAAAAAAATATCTAAAAAGATCAAATATTGTGGACCACAAAAAGAAAACTAAAAAATCAATTAAAGTGGACGGGAGGACTAATAATCATACTCTATTATTATTATTATTACCTGATGCGGCAAAATGTATGTAGGGAGTAATAATGTAAGAATTGTTATCTTCCGACTAAAAACGTAGAACTTGTTGTGCATGAATTGCCTATTTTAAATTATTTTTGAATTTTGATACTCTTTACTATGTATTGTATGTAATTTACGTACTCTTAATTGATATTTTATCGCGCATATTATAATAATACATAGATTTTCGCATAAGTTACTGCAAATATTTGTAATGCAAGGTTTTAAAAGTGGAGACGTGTTTTAGTATTCAGAGTCCTAGGCCAAAAATAAAATAGGGGCCTTTACTCAAATAGCCAGGCATATTCAATCTTTACTTTTCTTAGCCGGTGTACATAGATTATACATAATTATACACATATTATATATGAATTACTTATATATTATATATTTATCGACTATTTTAAGTTTAAATAATTGGGTGGGTGGCTATTTAGGTTATTTCTTATTGGGTGGGCGGCTATTTAGGTAACTTCTTCTGGCAATGACAAAAGAGATTGCATTAGTATGGAGAGCTTTATGTTAGATCAATTTTTGAAGTACAGTTTGTGGGCTACTCATTTATTTCTATCAAATAGCCCTGATTTTGGCCTGCTACATTTTGGATTTTAAAACAATCTGCTCGGCTTCTCAACTCCTTTTTTTCTTTTAGAGAACGCGGAATTAACTAATTTTTACCTTTCCTTATCATTAGTTACCGAGAGGTTAGAAGTATATCTTTGCTTGTCAGAAAGAGAACGGTTTTGACGTTTCCTTACCTCCCAGAACTTCCAATCCCAGAGTGACAATCAGTCACTTCAAAAAGTACAGTCGAAAGTTTCATAATCACCGGGTGAGTTGAAGGTTGAGGCTAATGCCCTATTACGTTGTGAGCAAAACATTACTTCCTACAATATGTCATTAAAACAACAGTCGAAAAAGATTGGTTTGGTTTCAAGACTGGTTGTATTGTTCCCAAGAAATTTCATCTTTTGCAAAATTGGCACTTGGCAGCATAGTCTATCAGAAACAGCCTCTCTATCTTCACAAGGTAGGAATAAGGTCTGCGTACACACTACTCTTCCCACATCGCACTTGTGGAACCACACTGGGTATGTTGTTGTTGTTACAAAGAACATGAACAAAAGTAGCATTATCATAGAAGATACTCTCACCGTTCGCCTCAATGGAATGAAATGAAGGTTTTCAAAGATACAATAGGATGAGAGGAGTCTAAATAACTTAAGTAACCTCAAACTTCATCTGTTCATCTCACAGCTGGTCATATTTCCAGGTTAGAAGCTCTAAATCTGGCTCTAATCAGTAAAGAATATGTTTTGGCGGTTTTGTCATTGTAAACAAAACTTTGGTGTATGCTTCCATATAAACCAAACTATTTCTTCCTATAGAGATCAAATGGTATGAGAAAAAAAGGGCAGCCCGGTACACTAAGCTACCGCTATGCGCAGGGAGTCCGGGGAAGAGCTGGACCATAAGGCTCTATTGTACGCAGCCTTACCCTGCATTTCTGCAAGAGGCTGTTTCCGCAACTCGAACCCGCATGTCAGCAACTTTACCAGTTACGCCAAATCTCCTTTCATAAAATGATATGAGAAAGCACCAATAATATGTTGTGCAAAGTAAACAATATTGATAGTTTTCACCTTTCACATCGGCTTTTGCTTTGATGGAATGTGGCTCTTCTAAAAACAAGTTATAAGAACTTTTAAGTCAAAGAACAAGATTGTATCTAACCAAGAAGCATATGTCCATGCTGACACCACGGCCTAAAAAGGTCAAGGAAGATAAAAAGAGGGAAAGGAGGCAAACAACAACATACCCAGCATAATCTCACATAGCGGGGGGAAAGGAGGCAAAAAGATGAAAAAAGAAAAATCATCAGCGTCATAGAACAACTAGAGCATCTAAGAAAGCAAGAGGTTTTGTTTCATGCTTTAACTATAATAGGAACACATGAGAGAGCAAATGGCATAGTTTCCCCATCGCATAGCCATATCAGAACCAAAACCGAATGTAAGCCAAATATAATTGGGAAGGGGGGGGGGGGNAGGGGGAGAGAGAGAACTTATGAACAACCAACAACAAGACCACAACATAGTAAGCTTCATATGGAACAAAAGACTGCAATATCATAGCAACTTTATATCATTTTCAAACTATACTGAGAACATATCAACATATAAATTCACTACATTCATCTGAAAACCACCCTTAAGGTTTCACAAAATGTACACAGTATGATAAAAGAGCAAGTCAATGACCACGCAAAGAGATAATTAGACTAATGATAGCATATGTACAACAGTTGAATAGGAAAATGTACATGATCGTCGGATCAATGGCAGGAAAAAAGATTGCTTCTAAAGGCATGAGCTGAGAACCACAAAATCAAGGTTGAGCTGTCCTTCACAGAGTTCATCTCCTTCCATACTCGGCTGTTTCTGCTATACCAAAACCTGCTTATGTGTAGCAAGGTAAAGATAGTTGCCAGTTTGACTTATGGAGAAATGCCCGGTATCCCTCTACTGCATCAAAGCTACATCTGTGGCTCCGTGCCGAAACCACCTTCGAGGTTCCACAGAACATATATCAAGACAACGACCACTCAAAGAGATAGGAGTCAGACTAGCTATATCACTATGTACAACAGTTGGATAGGAAGATGTATACAATCCTCCGATCAATGGCAGGAAAAGAGAGTGCTTCTAAAGGCATGAGCGGAGAACCATAAAGGCAACGTTGAGCTGTCCTTTACAGAGTACATCTCCTTCCATACTCGGCTGTTTCTTTGATATACCAAAACCTGCTTATGGGTAGCAAGGTAAACATAGTTGCCAGTTTGACTTATCGGGAAAATGCCCGGTACCATCCCTCTAATGCAACGAAGACTCACTTTGTCCACCAATCGCCATTCCTCCCTCTCATAATTTTCCATTACCCAAATAACCATCCAAGCCTCGTATATCTGAATCACAGACAAACATCCATCCAATTCCAACAAATAAACACGACTCCTAACTCCACAACTAATTTCCTCGGGCAATTGTATTTTCCTCCAAACATCAGTAGCCAAATCAAGAACAAGCATACACGAACAACTATCCGTCAACCAATGCAATCCACCATTAATAAACACAACTTGGTTCTTATTCATACGCGTAAACTGATCGTCCTGCAACGACACAAACTTCCTCCACTTGTTCGACTCCGAATCATAAACCATGCATATAAACGTCCTCTCGGGCCTATGACCAAATGACCTATGATAACCAGCTAAAACCACATTGTACTTTTGTGTTATCAAATCACAAGCCAAACCAACAAGAGTGGCTTCGCCATCGGGATGAAACCTAGTAATAGGCCTTTCCCTACTTCTAGGAAGCAATTTATATTCTCTAGTCAATGGATTACAAACATAATAAACATCCTTATCAGGAATACTAGACAAACATAATAAACCATTACAAGAACCTCTAACTTTGACCCTATCTTTAACAAAATCCAATGAAAATTCAGATACCCCTTTTAAATTATCAACACAAATCAAACTAGATCTTGATTCATATGAAGGCTCACTGACCTGAACAAGTACCATAGGATTCTTAACTGAAAGTTCATTATAAAGATTTGTAAAGTATTTATCAGATATTAATTTGTACCAAAGTTTGCATACAATTTTTGTCTTAAAAAGTGATTTAACAGGTAATCTAGCAAGAATCTGAAGAATTACTTCATCTGGGAAAACCCCAAATGGTGAATTCATCTTAAAATTTTGTTTTGGGGTTAAAAAAATTATAGAAATGGAGGAAAGACTCACCCTTTTTCACATTTTTGAGGTCTTTTTGCAATCTGACGAAGATGGGGGATTGAATTAGCTTGGAAATGGAAGAAATTAAGGATGAATTTGTGAAGCTGAACTATCAAATTTTGATGTTGGAATAGCAAAAGGAGGTTATCAATTTCTGAGAAGATCAGTGAAAATGGAACGGCTAATTCTCGATTTTGTAACAGAATATGCCCATTTATTACCATATGGGCCTTGAAATGCTTGAATAATACAGGTTCCATTTTGGGCTGAAGCCAACAAACAAGTAGAAATTACACCAGATAGCCGCTTTTAAGCATGTTGTTTAAAATATATTCACAATTTATAACGTATTTAAAGTTTTGCCAATTCGGTCAAACTTCAGGATATGATATTCTGAAGTTTAAACTGCAAAGTTCAAACTTCAGGATATCGTATCCTAAAGTTCGAAAATTATGTCTAGAAATTTGAATCTAATGTCTTGAATCTTAAATTTAGCGGTTCAAAAATTCAGGACTAAGTGTCCTGAATTTTAAATTAGCAACTCAAACTAAGTCCTGAATTCCAAATTAGCAGCTCAAAAATTAAGGATACTTAGTCCTGAAGTTTAGGTGAATTACTAATTTTTAAATATATTGTAAATTATGAATATAATATAAATAATGGACTTAAAAGTATATTGGTGTGCTTCGTCCAACAAACGCCCCCCCCCCCCCCCCTTAATTTTACTATTATCTTCACTTTCATCCGTTTTTAAAATTATTAAGTCTATCGTAAAACTATCCATTTCTAAGTATTATAAGTCACCATCTTTTATAATTAAAAATATTAAATAAATGTTTAAAAAGGTGTAGCAATAGAAGGATAGACTTTTCAATAGTAATGTGATATCAAATAAAATAGATAGAATACTATTTTAACTTTGTATAGTTTTTAAAACTTTTTCATACATTTCAATTGTCGTTATAAGTCAAATATGGAAAACGGATCAATTGTCCGACCCGACCCGACCCATATTTAATACGAAATAATTTAATCTTGCATATGATCATTTTTGGGAGAATTCTTAGTCTCCCTAAATTGAGGAATCCCCAATTTGAGGCTTTACAAATGTAAAAGTTAGACCCATTGGTTATCCATTTTCTAAATGGATAATATGGTTCTTATCCATATTTGACTCGTTTTTAAAAAGTTCATTTTTTAGTGGATAAAATAAATAATTAACTGTTTTCTTTTAACCATTTTACCATCACTGCTTGAGACATTGACATCCCAAGTTATTTGCAGAGTCTTTTTTCTTTCACAATTTTTTAGTACTAAAAAGAGAAATCTCTTTGTAGTTGATTGAAGCATAAACTAACAAACAAATAAAGTCTTAAAGATTGATGCTTATATTTCTATATTAATTAAGCTTGACTTTACAATATTCTAAAGCATATCGGTCAAGTCTTAATAGTATAACATCAGTTTTACTTTAGTGATATAGACATTTTAGGACACTGATACATTTCAACATACAACAACGACAACGACCCAATATAGTCTACAAGTGGAGTGGGGTCTGGAGAGCGTAGTGTGTACGCAGGCCTTACGTCTACCCCGATGAGGTAGAGAGACTGTTTCCGATAGACCCTCGGCTCAAGGAGACGAAAAGAAAAAAAGAGAAAATATATCAATACCATCATGGAAATAATAACAACACAAGAACCAGTGACTAGATGAAATGCAGAAATAATGACCATTAAATAATGTCCGGCACTATGAAAACGGAAGAGTAGTGTCAACACAACACTGACCACTAACAGTCTAAGACTAAATCCTATCAGCCTAGCCTCACACTGGAAGACTAAATATGCTCAACTACCTCCTAACCCACAACCTTAATGCTCGACCTCCATAGCTTCTTATCGAGTGCCATGTACTCGGAGATCTGAAGTCTCGCCATATCCCGCCTGATCACCTCTCCCCAATCCTTCTTATGCCGCCCTCAAATTTTTATTAAATTGCAAGGTAAATTTTTGAATCCAATGAGAGTTTGAAGGAAAAGGGAAAAGAAATTAATTACAATGAAATCCAAACAGGAAGCAAATAGTTCAAAATATCAAAATATTTCAATGGCACTGATTATTCAGAGCCAAGAAGAGGGTGGTTATAATAACTGGAAAATAACAGCTTAAGAAAAAGAAGAGAGCTACCTTGAAATTCATTAAAATATAATCTAAAATGATACAATCTGCAATTGCATTTGATTGTCTTGCTGTTATTATCTCTGAAGTCTTGATTCTTGTTACAGTATAACCAAGAAAGAAGTATAATGCTACAATGAAAGGTCAACATGTCTCCGCCCTTAAGTAGTAGCAAACATCAGGTAACTTTGTGCAGCAATACGACAGAAAGATGTTTATCAGAGATTTTATTATGGATACAATCGACGTTTATCTATGAGCAGGGAGTTCTTCACCAGTTAAGAAAGAATGGATGAGGGCTAGAGCTTCACTTGGCTTGTATAGAGGTACTAGATGACCAGCTCCTCTTACTGTCACGAACGTTAGCCCTTCGTACTCCACTATCCGTCCTGCCACCTGCATATTTACATACATTAACGTGTCTTGTTGTCCTCATTTTACCACTTGTTAGCGTTTACTATACACACTGACAATGCAAATAAATTTCACTATCAGTTTACTGTTACCATGTCGTAATGTGCAACCTGAAAAATATCTGCTTTAGTTTTCTGGTTGCACTCCAGTAACCAAAGATTCTTAGCTTTTTCGTGTACATATCAGCAACTTTCAATCGGTTAAATAGAAATCATATTTGTCTTGCTCGTGTTGTAATATTTTGTCCCACATTTACCATGTTGTAACCTGCCTTATTTTTCAGGTTACACTCCAGCAACCAAAGATACTTAGCTAGTTAGCTTTTCGTTTACATATCAATACCTCGTGCTTTAATGTTTTGTCGAACATTGCATTGTTTAAATGGTTTATAAACTGTTAGTTTATAGTAGCCAAATAGGAGTAAATAACCTTAACCTTAATCCTATATGTATTAGGAGTAGGACATGTATTATCTATATATAGGGCTCATTGTATCATTGTATAATGAAGATATAACATATTATTTTCTCCCGTGCTTTCTCACATGGTATCAGAGCTATCGTGAGAGATTTATCGCTGTGCATCAATTCCAGCGACTCCGGGAAGAGAAATCAATCAACCGAAAGTCTTTTTCCGGCAAACACAGTTCTGCCGCAGTAAAAAAAAGCCACTTTTTATCAGTGTTGTGCAAAAACCAACACCACCACTAAGTAGATCGGCCTCCGGCGACCAACCCTAGAAAAAATCTCCGCCGGAAAATCCTTCACGCGATCCCACGCGCCACCAGCAGTTTTTTTCCGGCGAGCGCGTGACACCCACGCGCCGGCGCGTGCGACCTTCTCCGGCCATTTTGTGGCCACGCTTCTTGAGGACAGCCTACTCGCCCATCAAATCCGAGTCTATTGGTACTATTTCCGACAGATTCCGACGACTTTGAAATTTTCCAGCAAGCTACAGTGCTTTCCGGCGCGTGTACCCTTTTTCCGGCCAGATTTCGAATTTTGTTTTTTCAGACAACGTGTTCTTGAGGTATTTCCGAGCCTACCCATCCAAGTTTCACCCAAATCCGACGATTGTTTTTTATTTTCTGGCGACAGAAACACCAGATTCCGGCACAAGTGTCCAGATTTTTTGTGTTACTTGCTGTACTTTTATAGACCTCTTTTCACTCCAACAATGTCTTTTGGAGTTGATGTTTTCGGGTCTAAAAATCATGGCTCTGGCANACTTAGCTTGGGCTTCATCTGTCGAGCCGCTGTGGTGTAAAGGTCAAGGTGTTCAAGATCATCTAATTCAGAAGTCTAGCGAAGAAGATGAAAAGGACGACGAACACTGGGAGAAGATCGATGCTCAATTATGTAGTATTCTGTGGAGATCTATTGATGCCAAGTTGATGCCTTTGTTTCGTCCATTCCAGACATGTTATTTGGTTTGGGAAAAGGCTCGTACCTTATACACTAATGACATATCTCGTTTCTATGATGTGATATCACGGATGACAAATTTAAAGAAACATGAATTAGATATGTCTACTTACTTGGGACAAGTAGAGGCAGTCACAGAGGAATTTGAGAAGTTGATGCCAGTTTCTGCTAGTATTGAGAAGCAACAAGAGCAGCAACAAAAGATGTTTCTAGTTCTTACTCTTGCTGGACTTCCTAATGATCTTGACTCAGTACGCGATCAGATTTTGGCTAGTCCGACTGTG
>MDKI01138644.1:0-55704 GCA_005239505.1 Nicotiana paniculata
CTAACTCGATCGAATACAGTATCGAGTGCCAGTCGTGCCTCCCCTAGTTTGGGGCGTGACACAAAGCTTGTATGCCGTAGACTAGAGAGAACGGTGTTTCACTGATACTCGACTTCGATGTTGTTCGATATGCCCATAGGACCCGGGGTAAAATTTCTTTCCATTTTGGTTTTGAGTCGGTCAGTCCCTTCTTCAGGTTCTTCAATATAGTTTTATTTTTTGACTGTGTTTGACTATTCACACTTGGGTGGTAAGGTGTCGATAAAATATTTTTGATTTTGTGGTCTTTGAAGAACTTATAAGTCTTTCCGCCGATACACTTCCTCCCGTTGTCACACGGGATTTTGGCTGGTACCTCAAACTAGCATATTATATGATCCCAGATGAAGACAATGATTCCCTTTCCCTAAATTTATTGATTGTCTGTGCTTCGACCCATTTAGAGAAGTAGTCGGTCATAAGTAAGATGTAGTGGGCGTTTCCAGGTGTCAACGATAAGGGACCTACGATGTCCATCCCACATCTCATGAACGTCCAAGGGGAAAGAACTGGATGAATCATCTCCCCTGGTTGGTATATCATCGGTGCATGCCTTTGACATTCGTTACACTTCTGAACAAAGTCTTTCGCATCCTTTTCCATCTCGTTCCAGTAATAATCGGCCTTGATCAATTTTCAAAACAAGCATTTTGCTCTCAAATGATTTCTACAAGGACCCCCGTGGACTCCCCTCTAGTCGGTCTCCCTGGGACTCGAGAACCTTGTTAACGGTCCGAGGAATGATCTTTGGTATAGTTTTTCTCCAAATCAGGCTAAACCTGGCAGCCTTAGTTCATAAGGCCCTCGATTTTTTGGGATCTGATCGCAATTTCTCTTTTTGAAGGTAGTCTATGTATTTATTTATCCAATCCCATGTCAAGCTTTTGAGTTTACCTCGGTGTGTACGTCCTCTATCATCGAGTTCATCAATTTCACCACCGCTCTAGAATTGAACTCATCAGAGTTGACTGACGACCCTAGATTAGCAAACGCACTAACCTCGTTATTCTAATCTTGGGTTACATGCTATAGTATCCATCCTTGAACTGATGTAATGTCACTTGCAACTTATCCAAGTATCTCTATATCCGGTCTTCTTTTACTTCAAATGTACCATTGACTTGGTTAACAACAAGGAGGAAGTCGCACTTAGCTTCGATCACCTTAGCCCCCAAGCACTTAGCCAGTTCTAGACCTTCAGCCATAGCCTCATATTCGGCTTCATTGTTAGTCAATTTCATAGTTATAATAGACTACCTTATTACATTATCAGTGGGTGGTTTAATAAGATTCCCAACTTGGACCCTTTCACGTTAGAAGCACTGTTTGTGAATAGGGTCAAGACCCCCGAGCTAGTCCCCGAGGAATGAACTAATTCTTTCTCGACCTCGGGGATCAAGGCTGGTGTAAAGTCGGCCAAAATCTCAGACTTTATAGCAGTTTGGGGTTTGTACTCAATATCATACCGCTAACTTCTACAACCATTTTTCTAGTCAACCCGAGAGCTCGAGTTTATGCATAACATTCATTAGCAGATACAAGGTCACGACACATATGGGGTGACTTTGAAAGTACGGTTTTAGTTTCCTTGATGTGATTAATAAGGAGAGCGCTAATTTCTCTAAGTGCTGATACCTCATTTAGGCATCACCTAGGTAAATACTAACATAATAGATAGGAAATTACATACCTTCTTCTTTCTGGACCAGGACACCACTTACCGCGACCTCAGAGACTGCAATGTAGAGGTATAACTGCTCGTTTGCCTTCAGGCTGTCCAACAAAGGAGGGATTGATAGGTATCATTTGAGCTCTTCTAAATCCTATTGACATTGAGTGGCCCAAGAGACGTTGTTCTTCTTCTTTAGTAATGAGAAATATTGGTGGCTTTTATCCGATGACCTCGAAATAAATCGGCCCAATGCGGCTATCCGTCCCGTCAGTCTCTGTACCCCCTTGACGTTGTCAACTACGATCTCTATTCCCCGGTTACACACCATGACACTAGGGAACTTGCCCCAACTGACTCCGAAGGCACACTTCTCCTGGTTCAGGTTCATGTTGTATTTACTCAGTATGCCAAAGGTTTCCTGCAAATGTTTCAAATGGCCCTCTGCTCGTAGGGACTTAACTAAGATATCGTCAATATAAACCTCCAATGATTTTCCTATTTGTTCCTCGAATATTCAATTAACTATGCGTTGATATATAGCACTATCATTTTTTAATCCTAACGACATCACATTATAACAATATAAACCAAATTTAGGTATAAAAGAAGTCTTTTCCTGGTCACCCGAGTCCATCCATATTTGGTTGTTCCCGGAATAGGCATCGAGAAAACTCAGAGTCTCGTTCCCAGATGTTGCGTCGATCATTCGGTCGATGTTAGGCAAAGGAAACGAATACTTCGGGCATGATTTGTTCAAGTCCTTATAATCTACACATATTCTAAGCTTGTTTCCATTTTCAAGCACGACCACTATGTTAGCTAGCCAACCCGGGTATTTAACTTCCCGAATAGAACCTATGTTTCAAGAGTTTAGATACCTCATCTTTGATGAATGCGTGTTTGATTTCAGACTACAGCCTCCTCTTCTGTTTGACCAGGTGGAACTTCGAATCTAAGCTCAATTTGTGAGTTTTCACCTCAGGCGGGATCGCTGTCATATCTTAGTGGGACCAGGAAAAATAATCGGCATTAGATTTAAGGAAACCAATAAGTTTTTTCCTAAGCTCGGGGGTTAACCCCGTGCCCAGGTATACCTTACAGTACGGTAGATACTGACCTTTTCTAGTTCCATAATCTTCGACTTGGAGGCATCGATATCATCGGGTGCTACGAATAAGATCGAGACTCCCAAGTCATCTTGCTCATTCATTGAGTTATCCTCGCGTTTCTCCGGCCCGGTCAGGGTCGGTATTAGTGATTGCTAATTGGTGCCTTTCTCTTCGACTAGTCCCCACTTTTTGATGTTATGATTGCGGGAACTAGAATCACTTCCTCGATGACAAACATCTCCTTCGAGGTCGGTTGTTCCCCGTAGACCGTTTTGATTCCGCTTGAGATTGGGAACTTTAATGCATGATGCAAGGTCTAAGGCATCTCTCTCATGTTGTGGACCCATGGCCTCCCGAACAAGGCATTGTATCTCATGTCCCCCTCGATTACATAAGATTTTGTTTCCTAGGTGGTCCCGACTGTGTCAACCGGTAGGGTTATTTCACCCTTCATTGTTTCGTATGCCATGTTGAATCCGTTGAATACTCAAACTGCCGGTACAATTTGGTCGAATAACCCATGTTGTTCCACGACTCTCCATCGGATGATGTTGTCCGAGCTAACTAGATCAATTATCACGTGCTTTACTCGAGATTTATTAATAAGTACGAATATTACCATTGCATCGTTGTGAGGTTGGATGATGCCCTTGGCGTCCTTGTCGCCGAATTAGATGGACCCCTTCGAGACGTAGTCTTGAGTGGATTTTTCCTTGTGATAAAAACTTTGGTGCGTTTAATCATTGGCCCTTGTGGGACATCTACTCCTTCGACGATCATGTTGATCACATGTTGAGGTTTGTCCTGCTCAAATTTTTTTGTTGGTGTCCCTATCTTTGAAATTATTTTTGGCTCGCTCATTTAGAAATTCCTGAAGATTCCCATTGTTGAATAGACAAGCCACTTCCTTCCTTAGTTGTCGAAAATCCTTGGTCCGATGACCGTGAGTACCGTGATATTTACATATCAAGTTGTCATTCCTCTGTGCGGGATCAGACTGGAGTGGCCTTTGCAATTTGGTCTCCTTGATGTGACAGGTGGCCGACACTATACTCGCTGCATCTACGTTAAAGTTATATTCTAATATCCTCGAGGTTTCTCTACCCCCGAGTGACCTGTCAAAACTGTTTCTACTCACCAAACCTGGGGTACTAGGACCTTGGTCTCTTCTCCTATCGTTCCTAGTCAGGTGGCGACTCGGTTCGTTTCCCCTTCTATCCGAGTTATATGGATGGTGACAATCTCGGAGTGGACTCGACTCGTGGTCCACCATTATCTGAGCCTATCGTTCACTCTATTGGGGTATATATACCCCGAGGAAGCTTCCATCTGGTCGTCCTCGACTATGATATTTGGCTGGTATCTGTTGTGAACATCGGCCCAAGTAACCGCAGGGTACTCTACCAAGTTTTGCTTCAATATCTGAGAATCAACGAAACTTCGGGGGTTGAGTCCTTGAGTAAATGCCTGAACGGCCCAATCATCTGCAATCGGGGGCAGGTCCATCCGTCCCATCGAGAACCTCGACACAAACTCTCTAAGCATTTCGTTTCCCCTTTGCTTGACTTTAAACAAGTCTGATTTCCTCGTCTCAAACTTGATAGCGCCGGGATGGGCTTTAACGAAAGCATATGCATGCATATCAAACAAATCAATAGAATTTGGAGGTAAGTTATGGTACCATATCATCGCTCCTTTGGATAAGATTTCCCCAAATTTCTTCAGCAATACCGACTCTATCTCATCGTCTTCGAGGTCATTGCATTTTATTGCACACGTGTAGGAGATTACATGATTGTTTGGGTCCCTGGTCCTATTATATTTGGGAATATAAGGCCTTCGACGCCTTTTCGAAATTGGCTTTGGTTCCGCACTCGGGGGAAAAAGTTTCTAAATGAACTTTTTGGAATCCGATCCTTTTAATATTAGAGGCGCTCCCGGGGTCTGATCGACCCTTGTATTGTAAGTCTCCACCTTCTTGTCATTTTCCTCTATCTTTTTTTTGCCAGATTCCATCTATTTTGTTAGTGCTTTAAGAGTTTCCATTACCTCGTAAGTCTCTCTAGGTCCGAACCCATCTGGTTCTGTGATAATCCATTCATCTCTCAGAGCATCTCCTCTAACCTGCTCGAGTTCGACCGTGTTTTGTGCGTGATTTTGACTCTGCAGTTGTCTATTGCCACTTTTTGAACTTGTAACATTTCAAAAATAAATCATAAGCTAACTCCATCACCTCCCTCTTCGGGTGCTTCTCGAACCGACGATAGGGGTGCCCCGAGAATTCTATTTTCGGGATCTGTTGGTAGGTTGATAATGATATCAACTTGTGAATTGGTGTCGACTGAGACTGCGATTGGAACGCCATTAGGGTCAGAAGGAGGCACGCCATTTCTTGGTACTACGTTATTATTTTCACCATGGTGGCTTGACTTGGCGTCAACGTTCAAGTGAGCTGACTGAGAAATTTGACATTTTGAGTAGACCTGAAATCAAACTTCAAAGAGCAATTGTAAAACAGGGTATGTTATAGAGGTTCGTATTAAATCACAACTATTATCCTTAGCCCCATGGCGGGCACTAAACTGTTTACTCTTAAAATGAGTAAAAATTAAATTTATATGCGATTTAAAGGATACGTAATTTAATTTCACACGAATGATCTAAGAACAACAAATAATTCAATTAAAGAGAAAACAAAACGATCAAACCCAACATGATGGAACAACTAAGCCTGACTTAAAGTTGAACGCTGAAAGTGATTCCGATTGAGCCTTCGAAATGGGCTTGGTTGCAATTAAAGAAACGAGTATCTGAAGAACATTTTGAACAATTCCCCTTTATATAGTAGGGGAGTTTCAATCCTAGTACAAATCTAAATAAGGTAAAAATCCTTCTGTTCTAGTAAATTATGATTCGCAGTTAATATTAGGTGAGGTTTATGCCGCAATATCCGGTTGATGGCGGATATTTCGGCCCACGTTCAATCTGTCTAGCCGTCTTCCGTTTAGCCTTGATTTTTTGTTCTGCTCGAGCTCAATTTCTCTCATGTTTGGCCATGTCCGAATCTTGGTGCATCATTTGTCCCCGGCCTCTTATCTGGGGAGCCCTCAGCTTTGCCTTAGCCTGCGATGAACATTGTCGTCTCCTGTTTCGTCATCGGAAAATTGAGGATAAATTTATCTCCTATTTTACCCGTACACACTACTCTTGTACCCCCGACGAAAAGTAGGAAAATGTGGATGGGTTAAGGAGAAGGACTAACAAGCTTTTAAGTTCGCAAGCATCTGAAAAAAGGATTGCACATAGTAGCTTAGGCAAATCTCGAATAGGAAAGGTAAACACAAGTTTACATGATATGCGTGCCTTTGAGTTTAATGATGATATAATCTTAGGGACAAATTTATGAGGCATGTTGGACCAAACACATGTTGGCATGTATTGTGACAAATGTAATATCAGAGATGGACTCCTACCGTAAAATAGTGGAATAATCACAGCAGAGTCCCTAAGGAGGTATGGATGGAGCGCGAGCTGATGAGGAAGGGTCAAGGAAAAAAATTGACAGGCTTCTAGACATGCAAACTTGCAAAGGAGTGAATATGTCACCTGAAGGAAATATCACATTGACGGGAAAGAAAAGTGAAGTAATATATAAAACATCATAAATTTATATGATACATATGCTTTTGAGCTTTACCACTCTAGTATAAAGTTTAAAGTCCCACTCCCATAATTATCAGCCTCCACAAAGAGAAAGTAAAAAGGGATAACATGATATGCTAAATCTAAGTTCCGTATAAGAAAAACAAAGATTATGTTGCCATCCAAAGTTTGACCCTGTTAACGTTATATTTTTTAAATTTAGTGCTTGGGAGATTCAACCAAGGTACCACTAAAGTGATATCTTACAAAGTACAAGCTAATGGTGACACAAGTATGTGTTCTTCACACAAGCCAAACTGATCGGCCATTAGAATATTTTATAACCCATAGTTTTTAAGGAAACAAATAGTGCCAATCTTTAAGGTAACAATGCAGAAAAAGTAATCGTAATAAATATAACAACAAAGATATCTGTTGGTTTAGTTGAACTAATTAGTTCGCCGGTCAGGTTTTGTTCTGTCAATTAATAATTATATTTATCATATGATTGAGTGAAATGTCATTGTAAAACATTGGTATATATGGCAAAAGTTTTATGCGCTTTAAGAGTAATAAAAGTTGAATAATTCTAAACAATAAGATTCATTTCACAAAAAGATGCTAATTGACTTTTCTTAAACATTTTACTGTTTTGTACTTTTCACCACAACTCATAACTTCATTACCAAAATTTCCCAAAATATATATCACCACGAGTAGTTGCTAGGAGTTTAAAAAAAAAAAAAAAAAGAAATGACCTTGTGAATGCATGTTTGGCTTGGACTAGGTATCTTCTTTAACTTAATCATTTTTCTGATTAGATTAATTTTTGTAATAATAGTGTTGGTTATTGTATAAAAGACTTAGAATATCACTCTACTAGAATTTGTTACTCTAATATATTATATTATAATAATTTATTTAAGTAACTAGGAATAAGTTTGATAATCCAAGATATATTGAGTGTATGAGAACAAAGTCCCATATATATGAAAAGTAGAAAAAAATCTACTTATAAGATATTAGATACTCTTAATGGCGTGTGACAAAATCATGTAGGTTTAATCCAAAACGGACAATATCACATTATGTTTAGAGTATTCTGAGGTTGTTTTAGTCTAATAAAACAAACAACAGCTGTTGAAAGAAAGAAAAAGAAAACATAGGAAATAATTGGAGCCATGAAAAGGTCAAATTACGGGGATGTTGCAGCTGATATAACAATTTTGATAAATAATTGTCTTTTCCTAATTTGTTAAACAATTTAGTGAATGTCATTGCAAACTTGATAATTATACTATTCTTCTAATTTTGATTTCCTTGAATTTTTAAATTTAGCTGACTAATTCTAAAAGCTAGTTTTGAATTTGTCTGAGGCCCCTTTGAGGACATGTGGTAAAAAAAAAAAAAAAAAAAAAAGAGAAGGAAGCTCCTTTGGTAAAAATCTGATTAATGGCAATACATTTGCGTTGCATGCTAGTAATTGAGCTCAACTTTGTATTACCTTTTTATTTGACTAACAAATCCTTCTCTCTTCTACTTTACCTCTACCATCATTCACAAGCTTGCTTTCATTAAGAAACGAAGGTTAGAAAACAAAAGAAAAAACCCTAATTTTTCATCATTATGTTTGTGAAAGTTCAACAACCAAAAGAAGGTAAAGTGGCAGAATATTGAAGAATCATGATTCTCATTTGATTATATCTAATCTTTTTCTAGTCAACTTAGGAATGTATCAAGGAAAAGACAATAATTGAATTATTGTAATGTGGAGAAAAATGTGGACAAGCTTTAATATTATATTGGTGGTTCTACCTGAAATATTCTTGTGGAACTTTGTTTGCAAGACACTCTTGTTTTTCCGGTCAATAACACAATCGAAGATATTTTGAGTAAAATAAAACTTTAATCCTCTCCTACAATAAGAAAAAGATAATTACCAGGATTTACTTGCACTAGTGTTGACCTAGGCATAACCTTAATTACTTTTAATATTCTTTCGTTCTTTCTTTTTCTTTAACTGAGAAAATGTGGTTTATGTTACAAATTACTAAAATTTTAAAGGTAAGAATCAACATTTTTATTATTATATTTCTACGCTTGTTAAAAATTGTCATAACATCAATAAAATGAAATTGTGCGTAAACCACAATTTTGTTATGATATTATGAATTCAAATTTGTAAGTATAAGGAAATGGGTGGAGATAAACCATAGAACGTTTGCATTAATGGCCGGCCTATACTTATGAGTAGCTATTTCCCCATTAAACTTGATAAATAATCTAGAAAATAAAATAATAATATCTATTATAACTAATTAAATCGGATTGATTACATAACTTATACTTTAGCGAAAGACTCCATACAATTGAAACTCTAAAAAAGCATCAAAAGTTAATGGAGTATGAGCCCATTGTTTTGCACAACATAAATGAAAATGTAGTTAGATTGTTTCAATCAACATCCTAGTCAACCAATTGACATCACTACATATGATGTGGTAGTGTTGTTTGGAAACCTACAAGTCCCACCACCTTTTCTTTTTCTTTCTTCTTAACTTTTAAATATACATGTTTTTAGTGGGATTATTATCACTAACATATATTTATACATCTTTTTTCTCCTTTATATCAACTAAATGCTTCCATGTGGAACTCCATTCTATTATTTTCTCGTTCAAACTTTAATTATATTGATATGGACTGCATGCCAAATATATTAAATGTTTCATTTATGTTATCATATAATTGTTGAAGATTGTTCCACCATGAAATTGGATTCAATAATAAATTAATTGAGATAAAGAACATCTAACTAAATATTTCACAATTTTCCGATAAATTTATTAATATTAGGTGGATAATAAGACAAGATTTATAGTGGTTAAATTATTTGAGAATTTACCTTTGGAATACAACTAATTTTTCAAGGTTTTTTTTTTCTTTTCAAATTATACAAATGTGTTCAAACTGCTTAAAGATTGGTACAAGGAAAAGGAAATACTCCATGCTTTTCATAAGATCTTTGAGAGAATGATTTTGTTCTGTTTCTTTTAAAATAAAGCAAAAGAATAAACTTTTTTATTTATCAGACATTCGAGGGAATCTCTTAATACATTAAAAAGACCCTAGAAAGTGACACTTTAACCAGATGTAACGTCTTTGTCCTTTATAAATCCAATTCTCTTTTAAAAAGGATCAGACATATTAGCAACAAAACAAAAACTTGCAGTATGAATAAGACAAATTAAAGGAAAAATAAATAATATAAACAACAAATTAGATAAGGACCATCCCTCTCGTCTTCCTCTGTCTCCAGCAGCTTGATTAATAATCACACGACCTAACAATGTTTGTGTGTGTTACTCCTTTAATGAATGAATGTTGGTGGGCTAACAAATTATATAAAATCATTGACCTTGCTCTATACTCAACCTCATGCAGAGAGTGCACATTTAACCATTAATAACATATGTATTAATTTTTAAGTCATTGTTTAAAATATCTTTAGTCTTTAGCCATTGCTTTAATAAACTTTAACTGCCCGGACGAAAATACTCTTCTGCTCATGTCCTTAACTTTTGAACTTAACTTCAGGACTTCAGGACTACATGTCCTTAACTTTTGAAATTGGAACTCTAGTTCAGGACTTCAGGACAACATGTCCTTAACATTTGAAATTGGAATTCTAAGTTCAGGACTTCAGGACTACATGTCCTTAACTTTTGAACTTAACTTCAGGACTTCAGGACTACATGTCCTTAACTTTTTAACTTGGAACTCCAAGTTCAGGACTTCAGGACTACATGTCCTTAACTTTTGAACTTAACTTCAGGACTTCAGGAATACATGTCCTTAGCTTTTGAACTTGGAACTCTATGTTCAGGACTTCAGGACTACATGTCCTTAATTTTTGAACTTGGAACTTGAAGTTCAGGACTGCCTGTCCTTAATTTCTGCGCTTGTAATCTAAGTTAAGGACTACCTGTCCTTAATTTTTGTGCTTGTAACTCTAAATTAAGGACCGAGTGTCCTTAATTTTTTTGTCTTTTTCTTTTCCTTTCCCTGTCTTTTTCTTTGTTAATATCTATCTTATGTTCTTGCTTTATATCTTAAGGACATGTGTTTTCTTTGTTAAAACCTATTGGCTTATATATTAATATATACTATTATATGCTTTCAATTGGGCCTTTAGAAATATTAACAAAACACTTCAGTTCAAAATCAAATAGAAAAGCTTGAGATTTCTTAAGAATGCAGTATCTCTTATTTGGTCGATGTTGAATTATGTATAGTTTGTCACCTAATCCCAAGAAATAGAGAGAGGGGACTGGGTTGGCTAGTGAGATGAGCTCACTTGGTCGATCTCGAGGAGGAGAAAAGGAACAAAGAACAAGGACTTTTGACACTGAAACGAAGAAGATGTGTTGGGCCAAGGCGGGGTCAAGAGATAGTAGAAAGGGTAATACTGTCTTTTTATATTATTTTTAATAGACTAATGGCTACTTTTGCTCAGCATTAAAAATGCTGAATAAAAAGTAAATACCACTTAAAAAAGTGGTTACCCCACGCAATTTTTACCCTCATGCAAGTGAACCATCTCCAATAAACTAAACTATAATCCAAGTGTAGAAATATTGTAATTCTTACCTGAATTTTCCTTCAATTTATTAGTTATCTCATATTATAATTAGTTGGTTCTCTCTCTCACACACACATTGTTTGGCCCATCAATAATATTTTTTAACGAACAATCTATTTAGTCATTCTCGAACATCATAGAAAAAGTTGACAAACAACATTTACTCTTCTATTATATTAAATTGCACAACGACATTCTTATAAGGTTGTATAGTTTCCTGTTTTATACTTTATTTCAACTCATACGTTCTATACCACATGAATATTAATAAAACATATCGATTAATTAAGCAAGTCTCCGCTAATTAAAGATTCGGATATTGCTTGTATTATATATATAATCGCTCTCTCATTCAATCACAATATAACTAGCCTACTTACCAGGTCATTTGGCGTATATAAATATCAGTGTTTTAAAAGATGGATGTATAGAGTAGCATGCCTGCATGGTGCGTGAGCTCCACAAAAATTTCTTTCAAATACTTTTATAAAAAATGCAAATAAAAATTATAAATGTATGTTACAAAAAAATTAATAGAAAACTAATTTTATGAATTATTAAATTCTAAAGCACAAAATATAGAAAAACTAACTTAAGTATCTAGAATATTAATAAAATATTTTACATAATAATATACTAAGTAATTACTAAATGCTGAAGAAAAATATATTCGCTCCATCCTATTTTATGTGAATTGAATATGTTTGATTGGGCACAAAATTTAAAATAAAAAGTTACTTTTAAAATTCTTGGTTTTAAACATGCTCATGAGACTTTTTGGCTAATCAACAATATCATTGAGAGTTAAATGAGAAGCACAAAATTAAATTATTTTTTATATATAGAAAGATGTCTTTTTTGAGACGGACCAAAAAGAAAGTGATTAGATAGAATGGGACAAAAGGATATTTACATCATATAAGTGTATCGCCCTGCAAAAATATGTAAGTTGATTAAATCTAAGATGAGGGTTATATCGTGTTAAATATGCACTTTGTTAAACATGCAACTTTTGGCAACGGACATGAAGGCTATAGTTGAGAAAAAGGAAAGAAAGTGAAGCATCAGGTGCTCCTTGCAGTAGCCTTGCTGCTGGATGACTTGCCTTGGCACTACAACAAACTCGCGATGGCCTCTGTGTCGCTAGGGAGTGAATTGGGACAAGGGAAATTGAGAGTTCAATACAACAAACCCATGCCCATTATGAGGCTCATCGCTAGAGCTGGGTTTGGGCAGATTACCAATTCTCGTGATCTGCTCATTAGAATTAGTCAATGCAAGTTTAGACCATGTCTTATCCTATGCTAAGTTATGATAGCCTCATAGGCATCCAACACACAAGTTCCATTGTGGCACTTATTGTAACGACCCGACCGGTCGTTTTGAGTTTTAGTATTTTGTTTTTGAGTAGCTTCATATGATGCATTATGACTTACGTGTATGGTTGGTTTCGATGTTCGAGGGGTTCAAGATTAATTTGGAAGGATGATTCTTAATTTGGAAGCTTAAAGCCGGAAGAATTGACCAATGTTTGACTTTTGGTTTCAATAGATTTGTATGGAGTTTTTGGACTTGGTTGTATGTAATGTTCTTAGAAGGTTTTGGCTTCATTGTCGAAAGTTGGTAATTTGAAGAATTAGAGAATTCATAGGTTTGATCGGAAGTTAACTTCAGTATTATTGGGCTCCTATTATGGTTTTGAGACCTTGCTTAGGTTCATTTAGTTAATTAGAAATTGTGCGCAAAGTTTGATTGTGATCCAGGGTGTCTAAGTGTGATTCGGATGAGTTCGGCGAAGTTTGAAAGTTAAGATGAGAATTTTGATATTCAATTCTTGGTTTTGAAATTAATTGTGGTTTTCCGAGCCTTTGGATAAGTTTGGAAGATGCATTTAGACTTGCTGGTTTGATTGGATGAGGTCCCGAGGAGCTCGGGAGTTTCAGTGTGGTTTCATATCATTTCGGATGAGTTTGCATTGCTGATATTCTGGTGTATGTGATGAGCTTCGTGGTCGTAGAAAGAGCTTCCCTAATCCCTATCGCGTATAGTGTTTTGGTTGCTGTGATTAGTGCATCATGTTCTCAAGGATACATTTGCGTTAAGGTAGTGTTGTGGGAGATTGCCATCACGTTCGCGTGTGTGGCTTCGCATTCGCGAAGGGCTGGAGAAGGTCGAGCAGTAGCCTTCCGCATTCGCGTTTGGTCCCTTGTGTTCGCATAGTTGAGAGGCCAGTTTCCCTTCGTGTTCATATGGTATTTTTTTCGTTGGTGTATAAGGGTCAGAGGCAGCGTTGGTTTGTGCATCATGCTCGTGATGCCTGTGCCGCGATCACAAAGAGCATTGCTGGACAGAATACATAAGTTGCCATTTTCGGGATTTTCCCATTCTTTCATATTTTGAGCTCTAGACTTCGAGAAGAACATATTTTGAAGAGCAATTTCACTACTACATTAGAGGTAATGAATTTTTACTTGGATTTGATTTTATATATTGATTCTCCATGAATTTATTGAAAAGAAATTTTGGATTTTTGTCTACACTCTAAGAGAGTGTATTTGGAGATTTGAGTACTGATTTGGACTCGGTTTTAGAAACTAATTATATATCTGGACCCGACAGGTTATGGGTCGAGTTCTTGTATTGGTTTCGGATTTCGAGCAAGTGGGCCTGGGTTAATTTTTATTGACTTTTGTGAATTCTTACAGATCGAAGCTTTATAGATTGGATCGCTCCATAAAGCATTGTTGACTTCCCTGGATAGTGTTTGGCTTGGATTCGCGCAATTGAAGGGTTACATCAAAGTTTTGACGTGATTCGAGGTTGAATACGCATCATGACCCAACTCCCACCGTGTCACGATCCAAAACGATGGGCCGCGACGAAAACTCGGTACCTTGCTCAACCGAGTACAACTGTAACCTATCTTTCTTATTACATCATCATATACACGTGCCATACGAGCCTAATAGGCCAACATGACCATTTATAAACTCAAAACATAGGCCCACAAGGCCATACAATCTTTTACGTACATGGAATCTGTCTACACGCCTCTAAGGATACATAATTTTCATAAAGGTCGGGACAGAGTCCCGCATACCAAACAATACACGTCTAAATCATACTAACTAAATGGACAACTCCGAAGCAAATGGAGCACACCATCATCTTCCGCTGAGTTGATAGCCTACTTGGAGGGCTCTCGATCTGTCTATCGGGACCTACGAGTATGCGTCCCCAGAAAAAAGGGACGTCAGTACGAATAATGTACTGAGTATGTAAGGCACATAAATACATACATAACAAACATGGAAGAAATATAGAGTAAGTGACTCAACCTGTAAGTATGGATAACTCTATTAATCATGAAATAATTATGGTGTCATGCATATGCGTATGAATGCCATGTCGTGCATAGGTACATATTTCATAATATCATCAGGCCTCTGAGGGCATCCCATCATATCATATCGGCCACCGTGGTGAAAATCATCAATGTATACAAGCTGATCAGGTGGTGGTGCGTATATAATGCCATAACCTTTGCTATATCCTATATATATGTATATACATACATATATATGTATATACATACATATATAACGCCATCTGGTCGTGGGTCAATGTGCATGTATAAATGCATGAAATACATATGAAATACGTTAATACAATCTCTCGGTACGTCATAACGCCATTATGCCTCTAATTAATATCATGAGATAAACTTTATCAACTTACATATTTCTAAGACTCATGAACAGATCATAGAATAATATGACATATGGAAGAATAGAAATATACACATCTTTAGCATTTCTATGAATAGAGTATTTTATGGAAGTTGTGCATTTTCTCATTTCGTTTGTTCGTATAGATCATGCCAAAAAAAAGAGAAGGGATAGCCTTAACATACCTGGAGTAGGGAAAAATTCATGTTATATTCTTGAAAAGGTTGCACCGTACTCCTTTAAAACTGCAAAATTTTACGTTGCAAATAATTTTCTTTGGATTCCTCTTTGTTGCAAGAACTCACGTTCTTTTTGTGGGAAATTGGTAAGGAATTACATTGAACCTTGCATCTGATTGTAAAATTTTGAGAATGAATTTGTTGGAAGCTTACTGGATTGAGTAATATAACACTTTCGTTGAAAGCTTATTGGATTGAAAGCTTTTGCTGAAAGGAGCTACAAATTTTCGAAAGCTTACTGGATTGAAAGCTTTCGTTACTAGATCATTTCTTTTGAAATGTTTGAATTTAGGAAAAAGGTTATATCACTTAGATGAAGCAACTTCAAGTCTTGCTGATTTTTTATTCAAATTAAGCCAAAATTTCAAAGTCTTACACGTAATACCTACATTGTCTTATATACATCACTTTAAATGGCCACCTAGGCTATTATGACTAAGAGTCATTTGTACAATATGTGACTTGCTGCCACGTTTTCACCTTAATACTTATCCAAAAATTTTAATTAATTTAATTAAGTAATATCCCGCTACTTGATAATTAACTAATTACCCGCATAATTAAAAATTGCCTCAAATTACTTAACATTCTACTTATTTTTAATACACTTTATACATCTTATTATCATGATCATATTGTACCTTGTATAGTACTAGTCCATAAATATCGGGGTATCCTTATAATCTCCACATAATATTTTTCTTGGACTGGTGTCAATTACCTTACGGTAAATTCAACGTACAATACTACAGGGTGTAACATCGTCATAATTTAATACTGCGAAGCGTAACATCATCGTAATATTGTGGGACGTAATATCATTCCCCCCTTTGGAACATTTTTCCTCGAATGTATACTGATGCTCTTATCATTTTCATAACTTATAGATTTTCGTGAATAGATTAATAATCTCCTTGACATTTAGGCCTCTTACGCCCGCCATGACTTGTGATCGAATTCCTTCCAATCTCGTAACGGTTTCTACCTTCTATCATGCAGCCTCTACGATACTGACCTTGTGTCTATGCGACTCTTCTCTTTTTTTTCCTTGATCTTTTAGCCAATCTCTAGGCCTTACTTTGTTAACATATACAAGGCTTAATAGGATGCCTCTCTGGACATCTATAGGTGTACTGAAGTTCTTCGCTTGATATTTTGTCGAATTTACGAATATTGCTATATATTATTTCATAGACCCAGTTATCCATTCGTATGACTTTACTGCATCTAGGTAGGTCATACTATACCACAACTCTTACTTCAATTTATTGTTACTGATGTCTCCTACCGAACTCCGGGTTACTTTCATTGGTTATGCCATATGTATAAATCTAAGTCCTTTAACACTTTCTCTCCTTTGGAATTCTTATAATAGTTCTCCAACAAGACACCATATCGCGTCAGAGTTTTGCTAAAGACTAATGGGCAGGCAGGTACCCTATCCCGTTTGATATCAAATAATCTTAGAGACTTTGTAGACATAGGTTAATTTTGTACAGTATGTCAGAGGCCTTGACGACTCATACGTATTAAGGTTTAAGAAAGATGGTTTATTGATACAGTGTTTGCCCACTTATAGTTATACATTACGAGTTATGGCCATGTTGGCTCATGATAGTTGCAGAAGAAAAAAATGAGTTACAGAGTGGTTCGCTGAGGCCAGTACGACACCGGGTGCCAGCCATGCGTCCCCATGTTCGAAGCATGATAAAGTGTACCGCAAGAGTGGATAAGTATATATCTTTTTTTCCTTAAATCTCCTTATCAAGAACCGTGCACCTTTTAGTACATGCATGATCTGTTGAAGACCTCAAATTTACTCATCATAAGCAAGATGCAAAATCGAATTCCTCTAATTCAACACTTCCACAACTATATCTCTTATCGATTATGTTTCTGAACATAGGTATCGTCTTATTATGAATAAAATAGAAGTTCGGAATTTGAATTCTATAAGTGAGCTCTACCACACAATCTAGAGTAAGAAGAAAGAGTGACAGTCCTAAATGCCCTATATCCTCCTGCTTATAAGTGTCGTGCACGACACACCCATAAACAAGACTCTACTAGACACGGCTTGTAGACTCCCTAGGTCAGAACTGCTCTAATACCACTTTTGTCACGACCCAAACCTATAGGCTGCGACGAAAACCCGGTTGCTCAACCGAGTACCAATGTAACATATCTTTCTTATAAAATCATCCTATACATGTGACATACGAGCCTAATAGGCCAACATGATCATTTATTTACTCAAATCATAGGCCGACAAGGCCGTACAATCTTTTATGTACATGAAATCTGTTTACAAGCCTCTAAGGATACATAATTTTCATAAAGGTTGTGACAGAGTCCCTCCATACCAAACAATACACGTCTAAATTATACTAACCAAACGAGAAACTCCGAAGCAAATGGAGCGCACCAACATCTTCCGCTAAGCTGATAGCCTACTTGGAGGGCTCTCGATCTATCTATCGGGACCTGCGGGCATGAAACGCAGTGCCCCCAGGAAAAAGGGATGTTAGTACGAATAATGTACTGAGTACTTAATGCAAACAAATAAATACATAACAGACATGGAAGAAATATAGAGTAAGTGACTCAACCTGTAAGTCTGGATAACTTTGTAAATCATAAAATAATTAAGGTGTGATGCATATGCGCATGAATGTCATGTCGTGCATAGGTAGATGTTTCATAACATCATCAGGATTCTGAGGGCTTCCCATCATATCATATTGGCCACAAAGGGAAAAATCATCAACGTATACCAGCTGAGCAGGTGGTGGTGCGTATATAATTCCATTACCTTTCCCATATCCCATATATACGCGTATATAATGCCATTTGGTCATGGGTCAATGTGCATGTATAAATGCATGAAATGCATATGAAATACGTTAATAAAATCTCTCGGTACGTCATAAGGCCATTATGGCGCTGATTAATATCATGAAATAAACTTTATCAACTTATATATTTCTGAGACCCATGAACAGATGATAGAATAATATGACACATGGAAGAATAAAAATATACACATCTTTAGCATTTCAATGAATAGAGTATTTTATGGAAGTTGTGCATTTTCTCATTTCGTTCGTTCGTATAGATCGTGCCAAAAAGAAAGAAGGGATAGCCTTGTCATACCTGGAGTAGTAAAAAATTCGTGTCATATTCTTGGAAAAGGTTGCACCGTACTCATTTAAAACCGCAAAATTTTACATTGTAAATAATTTTCTTTTGATTCCTCTTTGTTGCAAGAACTCACGTTCTTTTTGTTGGAAATTGGTAAGGAATTACATTGAACCTCACATCTGATTGTAAAATTTTGAGAATGAATTTGTTGGAAGCTTACTGGATTGAGTAATATAACACTTTCGTTGAAAGCTTACTGGATTGAAAGCTTTCGTTGAAAGGAACTACAAATTTTCGAAAGCTTATTGGATTGAAAGCTTTCGTTGAAAGCTTACTAGATCATTTCTTTTGAAATGTTTGAATTTAGGAAAAGGGTTATATCACTTAGATGAAGCAACTTCTAGTCTTGCTGATTTTTTTGGTCAAATTAAGCCAAACTTTCAAAGTCTTGCACGTATGGCCCACATTTTCTTATATGCATCACTTTAAATGGCCACCTAGGCTATTATGACTAAGAGTCATTTGTACAATATGTATCTTGCTTCCACGTTCTCACCTTAATACTTATCCAAAAATTTCAATTAATTTAATTAAGTAATATTCTGCTACCCGGTAATTAATCAATTACCCGCATAATTAAGAATTGCCTCAAATTACTTAACATTCAACTTATTTTTAATACACTTTATACATCCTACTATCATGGTCATATGGTACCTTGTATGGTACTAGTGTATGAATATCGGGTATTATAGCTTGGACCGTATTTTATACCAAATTTTCAAACTTCGACAAAAATTCATTTCCTTTGACTTGTTTCCCCTCTCACCTTCACGAACTTACTCATCACTTTTTTAAAATAGCATAATCCTTATAACCTCCACATAATCTTTTCCTTGGACTGATGTCAATTACCTTACGATAAATTCAACGTACAATACTACAGGGTGTAACATCATCATAATTTAATACTGCGAAGCGTAACATCATCGTAATATTGCGGGGCGTAGCATCATTCCCCCCTTTGGAACATTCGTCCTCGAATGTTGACTGATGCTCTTATCAGTTTCATAACTTATAGCTTCTGTGAATAGCTTAATAATCTCCTTTCCATTTAGGCCTCTTACCCCCGCCATGACTTGTGACCGAATTCCTTCCAATCTCGTTACTGTTGCTACCTTCTATAATGCAGCCTCTACGATACTGACCTTGTGCCTATGAGACTCTTATCTTCTTTTTCCTATAGCTTTTAGCCTATCTCTAGGCCTTACTTTGTAAACATATACAAGGCTTAATAGGATGCCTCTCTGGGCATCTATAGGTGTACTGAAGTTCGTCGCTCGATATTTTGTTGAATTTACGAATATTGGTATATATTATTTCATAGACCCAGTTATCCATTCGTATGACTTTACTGCATCTAGATAGGTCATACTATACCATAACTCTTACTTTAATTTATCGTTACTGAGGTCTGCTACGGAACTCCGAGTTACTTTCGTTTCTTATGCCATATGTATAAATCTAAGTCTTTTAATGCTTTCTCTCCTTTGGAAATCTTATAACAGTTCTCCAACAAGACACCGTATCGCGTAATATTTTTGCTAAAGACTAACAGATAGGCCGGTACCCTTTCCCTTTTGGTATCAAATAATGTTAGAGACTTTGTAGACATAGGTTAATTTTGTACAGTATGTCAGAGGCCTTGACAGCTTATATGTATTCAGGTTTAAGAAAGATGGTTCATTGATACAGTGTTTTCCCACTTATAGTTATACATTACGAATTATGCCCATGATAGTTGCAGAAGAAAAAAAATGAGTTACAAAGTGGTTCGCTCAGGCCAGTACGGCACCGGATGCCAGCCACGCGTCCCCAGGTTCGAAGCGTGAGAAAGTGTACCGCAAGAGTGGATAAGTAAATATCTTTTTTTACCTAAAAGCTCCTTATCAAAAACCGTGCACGTTTTAGTACACACATGATCTGCTGAAGACCTCACATTTACTCATCATAAGCAAGATGAAAAATCGAATTCCTCTAATTCAACACTTCCACAACTATATCTCTTATCGATCATCTTTCAGAACGTAGGCATAGTCTTATTACGAATAAAATAGAAGTTCGGAATTTGGTATCTTATAAATGAGCTCTACCACACGATCTAGAGTAAGAAGAAAGAGTGACATTCGTAAATGCCCTGTAGCCTCCTGCTTCTAAGTGTTGTGCACGACACACCCATAAACAAGACTCTACTAGACACGGCTTGTAGAATCCCTACATCAGAACTGCTCTGATACCACTTATGTCACGACCCAAATCGATGGGCCGCAACGGAAACTCGGTACTTTCTCAACCGAGTACCAACATAACGTATCTTTCTTATTACATCGTCATATACACATGACATACGAGCCTAATATGCCAAAATGACCATTTATAAACTCAAACCATAGGCCGACAAGGCCGTACAATCTTTTACGTACATGACATCTGTCTACAAGCGTCTAAGGATACATAATTTTCATAAAGGTCGGGACAAAGTCCCTCCATACCAAACAATACACGTCTAAATTATACTAACCAAACGAGCAACTCTAAACCAAATGGAGCGCACCAACATCTTCCGCTGAGTTGATAGCCTACTTAGAGGGCTCTCGATCTGTCTATTGGGACTTGCGGGCATGAAACGCAGTGTCTCCAGGAAAGTGGGATGTTAGTACGAATAATGTACTGATTATGTAATGCACATAAATAAATACACAACAGAAATGGAAGAAATATAGAGTAAGTGACTCAACCTGTAAGTCTGGATAACTTCGTAAAGCATGAAATAATTATGGTGTCATGCATATGCACATGAATTTCATGTCGTGCATAGCTAGATGTTTCATAACATCATCAGGCCTCTGAGGTGATCCGATCATATCATATCGGCCACAGTGGGCAAAATCATCAACGTATACCAGCTGAGCAGGTGGTGGTGCGTATATAACTCCATAACCTTTCCCATATCCCATATACATATATATACGCGTATATAATGCCATCTAGTCATGAGTCAATGTGCATGTATAAATGCATGAAATGCATATGAAATACGTTAATAAAATCTCTCGGTACGTCATAAGGCTATTATGCCTCTAATTAATATCATGAAATAAACTCTTTCAACTTACATATTTCTGAGACCCATGAACAGATGATATAATAATATGACATATAGAAGAATAAGCATATACACATCTTTAGCATTTCTATGAATAGATTATTTTATGGAAGTTGTGCATTTTCTCGTTTTGTTCGTTCGTATAGATCATGCCAAAAAGAAAGAAGAGTTAGCCTTAACATACCTGGAGTAGAAAAAAATTCGTGTGATATTCTTGGAAAAGGTTACACCGTACTCCTTTAAAACCGCAAAATTTTATGTTGCAAATAATTTTCTTTGGATTCCTCTTTGTTGCAAGAACTCACGTTCTGTTTGTGTGAAATTGGTAAGGAATAACATTGAACCTCACATATGATTGTAAAATTTTGAGAATGAATTTGTTGGAAGTTTACTGGATTGAGTAGGATAACACTTTCGTTGAAATCTTACTGGATTGAAAGCTTTCGTTGAAAGGAGCTACAAATTTTCGAAAGCTTACTAGATTTAAAGCTTTCGTTGAAAGCTTACTAGATCATTTCTTTTGAAATGTTTGAATTTAGGAAATGGGTTATATCACTTAGATGAAGCAACTTCAAGTCTTGCTGATTTTTGAGTCAAATTAAGCCAAACTTTCAAAGTCTTACACGTAATGCCCACATTGTCTTATATACATCACTTTAAATGGCCACCTAGGATATTATGACTAAGAGTCATTTGTACAATATGTGTCTTGATTCCACGTTCTCACCTTAATACTTATCAAAAAATTTCAATCAATTTAATTAAAGAATATCCCGCAACCTAGTAATTAATCAATTACATGCATAATTAAGAATTGCCTAAAAAACATTCTACTTATTTTTAATACACTTTATACATCTTACTATCATGGTCGTATGGTATCTTGTATGGTACTAGTCCATAAATATCGGGTATTATAGCTTGGATCGTATTTTATCCCAAATTGCCAAACTTCGACAAAAATTCATTTCCTTTGACTTGTTTCCCGTCTCAACTTCACGAACTTACTCATCACTTGTTTAAAATATCATAATCCTTATAATCTCCAAATAATCATTTTTTGGACTGATGTCAATTACCTTATGATAAATTCAACGTACAATACTGCAGGGTGTAATATCATCGTAATTTAATACTGCGAAGCGTAACATCATCGTAATATTGCGGGGCGTAATACACCGGATCTGCGACGCTACCTAACATTACTTTCTAGGCAAGCAAACTACTTCACAATAATAAAGAATTCAATAAAGCAGAATTTAATAAACTCAACAGCGGAAATATCATGAAATAACTGCAAAGTAACGGTATTACTACTACAACCATCCCAATGATCTAGTGTCAACGAGTACATGAACACTACTGAATATCAAATACAAGTACAAATTCTCAATACAAATTTTTTAACAATATAACAATAATAACACATATAAATGAAAGAGAACTTCAAGGTCTACGGACGATATAATAGCTACCTCATACTCTACCAAAACTGGCACCAACACAACTCTAGCAATCCGGAAGTACCTGGATCTGCACATGATGTGAAAATTATAATATGAGTAGAACCGACCCCATGTACTCAATAATTAGCAAGTCTAACCTTGGCTGAAAGCAATGATAAGCTCAGAAGAAATAGTCAGTGACCAATATCGATAATCAGTAAAAGCTCAGGATGTAAACGAATTAATATAAGTAATTAAATCAATGATATCATATTCGTCTCGTTCACATTGCAGGAATTTAGACATACTTTCCAAAAATAAAAGTTAAAGCCGAACACGGGTAAAATATTTCATCTACTAGCTAACATGATAAAGGTACATCTCTATGTCTACATGTCAAATATACATATCAATTTAATATCACCATAGTAAACCATCAAGAATAACCACACTCAGCACACTCATGGTGCCTGGCACAAGGTCCTTCACCATCATACACAACAACACTATGCATTGTACGAGTGTCTGGTATAAATGCCTCTCACAATTAAATATACATGTCATGTGAAAAAATATCACAGTGAAATTATCTAGTACACTCACTCTCAGCACACTCAAGGTGCTTGACTCAAATACCCATCTCCAACATACAGAAAATCATTCAACATTGTACGGGTGCCTGACTGAAAAGTCCCTCACCATCACACATACAATCACTCAACACTGTACGAGTGTCTGATACAAATGCCTCTCACCAAAGAAAATATATCTCTGTGCGTGCGCTCACTGTAATATCAGACTCTAATAGGGCAGATCCTGGCCCAAGCGTTATTAATATCACATAGCCCAATAGTGGGACGTGGTGCACAAGTTGCCCTAAATTAGTAGTAATTAGCTCAATATAGGCCTGGCGTACACATCACCTCAAAAAAATTACCAGTTAGGCTCTATGGCCCATGCTCAGTCATCAACCTCTTAAGTCTCAGTTAATCACATCACACAATACTCAATTCAATTGTGTTATACATATGATATATCTACAATATGCGAGGAATCAAAATAAGAAAATACTGAGACAAAGATATCATACACGAATATAGCATCATGACTGAGAGTATGTGTAAAATTAAGGCAAAAAGCTTAAAACAACAAGAATATCCCTATCATGTCTCAAATAAACAAGTACATAGACTAGACATAATTTCTAACATGAATCAGATCTGAAATAATCATACGGGTATAAGAAACACGAGTGTAATGAGGCATATATGCAAAACAAGCCTTATGATAGAATAAAATCCACCCGGATCACGAATATCCAGGTGCGTACACACACGCCCGTCACTTAGCACGTGTGTCACCCCCAAAACAGCTCAATTTATGTAGTTCTCAAGGATAATTACCCTCAAATCCAAGTTTATATATGTTACTTACCTCAAAATGCGAGAATCAATACTCCAAAAAGCCATTTCCACATGAATCGACCTTCGAGTTACTTGAATCTAGTCAAAGCAACTTAATATCATCAATAGAAGCCAGCAGAAATGATTCCATATGATAAAGCTAAGATATTTAATCAAATATGCAAAGTCTATCCAAAAAGTCAACCCTCGACTCGCACCCTAAAACCCGACAAAACTCATAAATTTTAAACATTCGTTCCGATATGAGTCCAAATATGTGTGTTTCATCCAATTCCAACCACAAATCGACCCTCAAATTATCAAATCTCACTCTCCAGTAACATAGTCTAAAATCTCAAAATTTCACCTTAAATTCACATAAACTAGGTGTAATAATCTATGGTTAATCAATATCTATCTTCAAAATTGAATAAACTTCACTTACCTCTTAAACTGCAGCAAAAAGTCTCCAAAGAATCGTCCTTAGCAGAGCTCCACAACTCCCAAAATGAGAAAATGATAAAACTCTTCGAAAATATAAGATTTTCCGGTGATTCTGTATCTGCAGTCACTAAGCCACATTTGTGGTCAAAACATCGCATCCCCGATCCTCCCTCAGCACCCGACCTTACACTTATGCTATGCAGAAAGCGCACCCTGTGCTTTTGCTTCTGTGTATCTCCAATCGCACTTGTGGCATCGCTTCTGTGGGAGATTGTTCGCACCTGCGGACCTAGCCACACCTTCCCAGCTTCCCTTCTGCGGCTCAATGTCACATTTGCGGAATCGCACATGCGGCCATTCTTTCACAGGAGCAAAAGCACTAGCAACCAAAAATCGTTAGCTATGCAACCAAGTCCCAAAGAGATTTGACATCAAATCGAAACACATTCGGGGCCCCACGGTACCCCGTCCAACCATTCCAGCCAATCCCAATACATAACATGAACCTACTTGAAGCCTCAACCCACCTAAAACAATATCAAAATCACGAATCACATCCCAATGCAAGCCTAATAAACTAATGAACTTTCAATTTCCAAAACTCATGTCGAACCATATCAAATCAACTCCGAATAACCTCAAATTTTGCATGCAATTCCCAAATAAGAAAATAGACTTATTCCAACTCCTGAATCCAAAATACGAACCCGATATCAGTAAAGTGAACTCCTGGTCAAATCTATTAGCCTTTCAAACCTTCAACTTCCAACTTTCGCCAAAAAGTACCAAACCAACTTACGAACCTCCAAATTCAAATACGGACACACGCTTAAGTCCAAAATCACCATATGAATCTATTATAACCATGAAAAAAATATTTTGAAGTCGTTTACACAAAGTCAAACTCCGGTCAACTCTTAAAACTTAAAATTTCAATCTTGGGACTAAGTGTCCCAATTTACTTCAAGACCTTCCCGAAACCAATCCAACCAGCCCGTAAAGTCACATAACCACAAATGAACATATGAGAGGAAATAAATAGGGGAACGGGGCTACAATACACAAAATGATCGGTCGAGTCGTTACGTTTCCCTCTCTTTAACAGACATTCATCCTTGAACTAGTCTAGAGTCATACTTGGAGTCTCAAATAGGTCAGTATATCTCCTCCACTTCTCCTGCTAGATCTCTCAAGTAGCCTCCTCGAACGCATGACCCCTCCACTGAACATTCACCCATGCAATATTTTTTGACCTCAACTTTTGAACCTGCCGGTCTAAAATGGCCACCAACTACACTTCATAAGTCAAATCCCCATCTAAATGCACCATGTTCAAGTCCAAAACATGAGACGAATCACTATAATACTTCCAGAGCATAGTAACATGAAACATTGGGTGAACTCCTAATGGAGTAGGTGACAAGGCAAGTTTGTAGGTCATAACTGCATCTCTTTCAAGCATCTCAAAATGACCAATATACCTAAGGCTCAACTTTCCCTTCTTCCCGAACCTCATCACACCCTTCATGGGCGAAAGTCTGAGTAGGACCTTCTCACCCACCATATATGCATAATCACGAGCCCTCCTATAAGCATAAATTTTCTGCTTGGGCTGCGCGGTACGAAGCCGCTCTTGAATCAACTTCTCCTTCTCCAGAGAGTCATGAACAAAATTAGAGCCCAACATTCTAGTGTCCCTGGGATCAAAACAACCAACCGATGAACGAAACTTTCTCCCATATAAGGCCTCATAAAGAGTCATCTGGATACTCGACTGATAGTTGTTGTTCTCGATGAGCTCTGCTAAGGATAGAAATTGATCCCAAGAACCATCGAAATAAATAACATAGGCATGTAACATGTCCTCCAAGATCTGAATAGTGTACTTGGGCTACCCGTCTGTCTGGGGATCAAATGTTGTACTCAGCTCGACCTGAGTGATCAACTCTCGCTGCATTGCTCTACAAAAATGCGACGTGAACTGAGTGCCTTGATCAGAGATAATTGACATGGGCACACCATGAAGGCAAACAATCTCACGTATGTAAATCCGAGCTAGCTTCTCTGAAGAATAGGTAGTCATGATTGGAATAAAGTGTGCAGACTTGGTCAGTCTATCCATAATGACCCGCATTGTATCAAATATTTTCTAGGTCCGTGGAAGTCCAACTACAAAATCCATGGTTATACACTCCCACTTCCACTCTAGAATATCAAGCCTCTGAAGCAAACCACCAGGGTTTTGATGCTCGTACTTCACCTGCTGACAGTTCAAACACCGAGAAACATACTCAACAATATCTTTCTTCATTCTATGCCACGAATAATGCTGCCTTAAATCTTGGTACATCTTCGCGACACCCGGATTAAGGGAATACAACGAAGTATGGGCCTCCTCCAATATCAACACTCCCAACCCATCCAAATTTGGAAAACAAATCTGACCCTATAGCCTCAATATCCTATCATCGCCTATAATATCATCCTTAACATCACCGTGCAACACTGTGTCCTTTAGGACAAGCAACTGGAGACCAACATAGTGACGCGCCTTAATGCGCTCAAACAAAGAAGATCGCGAAACATGCAAGAAACAACTTGACTAGGCTTCGAAATATCCTGTCTCACGAACCGATTGGCCAAATCCTGAACATCCAATGCTAATAGTATCTCCCCAGATGGAATATAGGCAAGACTCCCCATCCTCTCATCCTTCCTACTCAAATCATCGACCACCATATTGGCCTTCCCTGGATGATAAAGAATGGTGATATCATAGTCCTTTAGTATCTCTAACCACCTTTGTTGCCTCAAGTTCATATCCTTTTGCTTGAATAATTACTATAGACTCTTGTGATCTGTGAACACCTCACAAGACACGTCATAAAGATAATTTCTCCAAATCTTCAGAGCGTGAACAATGTCTACCAACTCCAAATGATTTAAAAGGTAGTTTCTCTCATGGGGTTTCAGCTAACGTGAATCATAATCAATAACACTACCGTCCTGCATCAATACACATCCAATGTTGATCCGTGAAACATCACAATAGATTGTGTAAGAACCCAATCCTGAAGGCAAAACCAGAACTAGAGTTGTATTCATCGAAGTATTGAGCTACTGAAAGATCTCCTCACACACATTAGACCACCTAAATAGGACACCCTTATGTGTCAATCTAGTCAATAGGATTCTATAGATGAACCCCCCCCCCCCCCCCCCCAAAAAAAAACAAATGGCAATAATACCCAGCCAAACCAAGGAAACTCTGGATCTCTGTAACATTAGACGGTCTGGGCCAAGTCTAAACTGCTTTAATCTTGTTCCGATCCACCTTAATCCTCTCAATGGATACTACATGACCAAAGAATGCAACCAAATCAATCTAAAACTCACACTTGGAGAATTTAGAATATTTCTTGTTCCTAAAAATCTAAATCACGATCCTCAAGTGCTCCTCATGATCCTCCCAGTTGTGAGAATACATTAACATGTCATCAATAAACACAATGATGAAAGAACCAAGGTACAGTTGAAACACACTGTTAATCAAATGCATAAAGGCTGTTGGGGAATTGGTCAACCGAAAGACATCACAAGAAACTCATAATGACCATAACAGGTCATGAATGTCATCTTTAGAATATTTGAAGCCTGAATCTTCAACTAATGGTACCCCAATCACAAATCAATCTTCAAGAATACCCTAGAACCTTGAAGTTGATCAAAAAAATCATCAGTACGTCGTAGTGGGTACTTTTTATTTGTGGTAACCTTGTTCAACTACCTATAATCAATACACATCCTTATAGAACCATCTTTCTTCTTCACAAATAGAACCGGTGCACCCCAAGGTGACACACTGGGCTTGATGAAACACTTGTCAAGCAATTACTGAAGTTGTTCCTTTAACTCCTTTAGCTCTACGGGTTCCATGTGATACGATAGACTAGAGATGGGCTAAGTGCCTGACACCAAGTCAATATCAAAATTAATCCCTATTGGGAGGCATGCCCGACAAGTCTGCCAGAAAGACATCTGGAAAATTGCTCACTACCAGAACTGACTCAAAGGTAGGAGTATCCGCACTAACATCTCTCACGAAGGCCAAATACGCCAAGCACACCTTCTCAATCATCCGTTGAGACTTCAAATATGAAATCACCCTACTAGAAACATAGTCCAGGGAAACTCTCCACTCAACCTTAGGCAATCCCGACATTTCTACCGTCACGATCTTAGCATGACAATCAAGAATATCGTGACATGGCGATAAAGAATCCATGCCCAGAATCACGTCAAAATCAACCATACTGAGTAACAATAGATCTGCCCTAGTCTCAAAATCGCTAGGTAGAAAATCTTCTTATTTAACACCTATCAAAAGAGTTGTCACACGTTGAATCTCGCTTTCACAAGAAAATGGGGCGCGACAGCATGATGACTCTGCTGGGGATATACTTAGGTTCGTACCATAAAGAATCCTCCTTCAGTGTATTTTGGAATTATTTGACTTCATTCATGTACCTCCTTCTTCCCACCCTCTTTATTTGCTAGAAATTTCTACTTCATGAACCTCCTTTCCCTATCTCCTTTTGTTCACTTCAATCTAAATGTGTTTTCTATATTTTGTGAAATATGCTACCTTTTTTCCTTCGTCTTTTCTTTTCCCTTTTTCCCTTGTTTATTTTATCACATTTTTAATACCGTTTCTATGTGGTTTCATCTTGTAGATTACTTAGCTACATGTTATTACTTCCGCACATGCATTCTTTCAACATCATATTTCACTCGTGCCTACTATCAATATAGCGACGCTTGATGGGTGTCTGTGCTTTACCTAAATACACTTGTCAAGTCAAAAAATATCTTATTAGCGGTACACTAGTCGATCAGCAGTGAAGTCAACGGTCCCGTGCCTTTCCTTCTCAAGTAGCCCGCTTGAGAGTATTAGTCTAGACCCTTCTAAAAACCTACTCTAATTGAAAATGTGCATAAATTGTGTTAATTAAACGCTCTTGGCACATTAATCTGTTTAAATAATCCTTTTCCAAAGTCAAAAGGGATCTCTACAATCCCAAGGGACGCATTCATGCTACGTGCATTACTTGGAAAAATATTCCAACATGTTAGCTGTTATTGCGTAATTTATCATATACGGAGGGGGAAAGAGCTAACACTTTAGTTTGATGCAGAAAATAAGGCATGAAATTCCTAGATTTGGCATGGTTCAGAATATCCCACCTCTGTTGATTGATTGGTCGAACGACCTCGCACTATGTGACATATATCATGTAAGAAGGGTATTGGTTAATTTACCTTCCTTGATGAACATCCGGCCAAACAAGGAATTAATTGAGGCAACCACTATGTTTTGGGATGAGAAGAGAGCCATATTTTGGTTTGGAAATATGGAAGAGAGCCATCTATTGCGTAATTTATCATATACGGAGGGGGAAAGAGCTAACACTTTAGTTTGATGCAGAAAATAAGGCATGAAATTCCTAGATTTGGCATAAATTACGACCTCGCACTATGTGAAATATATCATGTAAGAAGGGTATTGGTTAATTTACCTTCCTTGATGAACATCCGACCAAACAAGGAATTAATTGAGGCAACCACTATGTTTTGGGATGAGAAGAGAGCCATCTTTTGGTTTGGAAATATGGAGATGACTCCTCTTTTGGAAGAAATCAGAGGTTTTGCCTAACATCCATGGAATAGTCCAGGTCTTTTAGTGCTAGAAAATCGTACCCATGCGGTTTTCTAAAAATGGTTAGGTTCAAGAAGAATAATGAGTTGGGTTGCTTCAGTAAGTCCTACATTCCCTTTGATTTTATCTATGAATGGGATGAACATAGTAAATCATACCGTTTGCATCATGAGGAATTGGCTATCACCTCCTTGGGATGGGTTCATCATGGAGTTTATGTCTTCCTAATCTGCTTTCTAGGTTTAATAATTTTCCCAATGCAAGGATGGAAAATTCATACTCGTTTGGCCATGGTCTCTAAGACCCTGATGGAAGGGATCGAGGGACAAGAATACACTATTGTTCCTCTAATACTAGCTGAGATGTGCTGATTTTTGGATCGATGCAAGAATGGGGCTGGACATTTTGAGAGATGCAATCTTCTTCTACAGGTTTGGTTTCTAGAAAATCTTCAAAGAGAAGACTATCGTTAAGAGTTCTTCCATAGGCTGTTGAATGATTACATTGACATTCATCGTCCAAAAAAGATGACATTTGCTCCTGATAGATTTGCAAAAACTGGAAATGTTGAATGATGGGTAAGCCTCTTCAGAATTTGACTAACAAACAGGTACATTGGATGTTCGAGTTACACTAGATGTGTGGGTGGTATCCCAGTACAAAGTTCATAATATATTCCAAATGGCCCACCCATTTGGTGTTGATTGGGTTGCGCATCTAACCTTACGCTCGTGTAAGGGTAATGAGGCAAGCTGGAAGGAAACATGTTATACCTCGGGTATCCTACATGACTCAGTATAAGGGAAACTTCAAAGAGGGTGTCATTCATTTCAAGTTCGAGGCTCAACACATGTTGAATCAAAAAATCATTATAGATGGAGAGACTATTGATCTTGACAAGTATCATGCCGGGCATATGTATTACTACCTTTCCTGGTTAGAAGACGACATAACCAGGGATGTCATATCGGGAGTCAACTTGAAAGGAAAGATCATAGATAAAGAGGTCGAGGCCCAGTTAAAGAAAAAAAGGCTACACAAAAGAGTTTTTGAATCTGAGGCCAAACACCTAGAACAACATAAGAAAAAACATGGAAGCAATAAGTAAATGGAAGGAGATCACGAACAATTCAATGGAAAGGTTGGAATACTTACAGCAACAGTTGATGGAGTTGGATGGAAATATGAGGAAGAGGCTTTGGGACTTTCAGGGTATGGGCTACGACGAGGGAGCAAAGCTGGCAATGGCATACTTGCTGCTCGACATGCCCGACCTTGGGAATACGATCGATGGAGCCAAGAAGGAAAAGCATGGAGAAGGTCCATCTGGGACCAAATAGAAAAGGAAAAATTTCTTTTATTGTTTTATAGTTAGATTTCGTTTGGATTCGATATAATAAAGATTTATGCCATTAGTAACCCTATATCATTATTTCGATTTAGTAATAGATTGGTTTGATTTATTTTTTGCATTAATGGAATGAGGCAACGTTGGCACAAATTTTCTCTAAGTCTACTTGTCGCTTAGGTCTACTTGAGGCACAACGAGGTCCCTAAATTAGGATGTGAACCATTACATGCCTTATGTGCTATTTGTCAAGTATTGCAAGACTCTCTCATTTCATCTTACTAACTTGGATACCTTGTGTTTTTTATCTTTTTTTTTTATTATTCCAATTCCCAAAGGTTGGTTCGTGTATTTTGACAACGTCGGCATATCATACCAGATTTAGAGGTCCTCCACCTCCTCCCCTATCTAACAACATCAAAAGTAAGGTCAAAGGAAATGTGATGATTTGAGTGGCAATAGAAAAGGCAATGCTCCTATGGAAGAGAATGTAGAGACTTAAGACAAAAGAAGTATAATGGGGCGGAATGAAGTGGTTCTGCGGTTAGAACATAAGACTTTGGAGTTATAAGGCGAGCTCGAGAAGGTCCACAACCTCGCCATCCTCTCCCTTACCTTGAACGTCCCGGACATCAATCACCATAATACTACCACTCAAAACCAAACACCACCCTAGAACCCTGAACCCCAAAATTCACCACCATTAGCTCCACAAAACCCCCTACTACACAGCAATACTGCAATCCCATACCCTCGCAAAACCGTACCCCGCCACCATTACAAACTCCTCAACAACACCATCATAATACGCCCAAATATCCCAAACCGCCACCTACCCTACCCTTCAAAATATTCCACAACCTACCCATAATCCACCCCAGACATCCATTAATGATTATCCATACATTCAAGTCTCTGGAACTCACCAAAGCAAACCTATATACGTGAAAACTCTACCACACCCCCGCAACAAACACTATACCTACCCGTACCTAGCGAGAAGAATCTGCTCATCTGGAACATGGAAGAAGAGTTAAAAAGGTTATCTGGAAGGTTTGAGTTATGAATATTTGTGAATCCAATCAGATGTGGAGCTATCGTAGGGTTACAAACCCCCAAAGTTTGAAATATTTGATGGCACTGGTGATCCCAAGGTGCATTTAAGGACTCACTACGATAAACTTGTGGGTGTTGGCAAGAACGAGCAAATCCGCATGAAGATATTTATGAGAAGTCTCACTGGAGAATCTTTATCCTAGTACATCATTCAGAACTCAAAGAAGTGGCCTGATTGGGTAAGTATGGCATCCAAATTTATGGACAAATTCAGGTTCAATAAGAAAAATGCACCAGATGTTTTATATATCCAAAATCTCAAGAAGAAACCCACGGAGACCTTCCGTGAATATGCCACTCATTGGAGTTAAGAAGCTGCCAATGTCAGGCCGCCGCTAGAAGAGGAAAAAATGAATAAGTTCTTTGTCAGAGCTCAGAATCAACAGTATTATGAGAGATTGATAGACATAGTGAGTCATAAGTTCTCTAATATCATCAAGTTGGGAGAAAGAATCGAGGAGGACATCCAGAGTGGTATTGTTACAAACTTTGAAACTCTAAAAGCTACAAATAAAGTCTTGTAGTTTGGAGGTATTTCAAAGAAGAAGGACGTGGGTGCCGTGATTGTAGCCTAAGAACCAAACTCTCCCCTCACCTATCAAACACCCCATCATCATATCACCCTTCACCCCCAAAGTACCATTACGTCGCTACCACCTACCACACCTACATTACCCAGCCAGCATAGTAGCAGTCATCTCCACCTACCCATTAGAACTGTCCAAAATCCCGGCCAAATCTACTACAAAACTCATAGACAATACAACCCTACCACTGAGCCCTTAGCCCAATTGTATGAGCCGTTGGTTATGTAACTCCCACTGCTACAGCCTCTATTGAAAATCCCTCCTAGTGGATAAACCCTAAAAAGATCTGTACATATCACTCAAACATGAAGGGACACACTATCGAGGAATGTTGCATGTTGAAAGACAAGATCCAGACATTTATTGCCACCAAGGTAATAAAGGCAAAAGAGTCAACGTCGAACATTTTCAATAAACCCCTTTCCGATCACAGGGGTGAGGGAGTGAACATAATCGAGACTGATGAAGAGTGGGACTAGGAAGGATCCATCAGTCTTATTCGAGAGTGAGACACTTCTATGACATCCCCTGTCACACTCTTGCCGATTGTGGTGCAAACCAAGGCATAAGTCGAGGTTGAAGTGGTCACATCCACGTCGTCGTTCACATTTATGGTAGCTCCATCACCATCTTACCAACCTGATGTTGTTCTGTGGGATTATGTGGCAGAGGAAAGAAGGAAAGAAAAATCCAAGGTTGAAGAAACGGGTGTCACCTAGGGAATAACTAGAACAAGCAAGGTCTACACACCAAAAAATCTTGGGGCAGCGAGTAAGGAGACCGCACCAAAACCACATGTTATGGAAACAAGTACTGATGATATTTGGAAGAATGTACATGTGAGGGAGTATTCTGTTCTTGATCACCTAAACAAAACTTTCGCTCAAATATCCATCTTGTCATTGTTACAAAACTCAGACACTCACAACAATGCCTTGGTGAAGGTGCTAAGCGAAGCTTATGTACTTGCTGGCATCACTAGCGGAAAGATTGAAAACATGGTGGGACAAGTGCCGGACACACACAAAATCACCTTCCACGAAGATGAGTTACAACCAGAAGGTTTAAGTCATAACAAAACATTGCACATCGCTGTCAATATGAACACAAGTTCGTTGCTGGAGTTTTGACTGATGGGGGTTCAAGTCGGAACATATGACCTTTGACTAATTTGAAAATATTGGGCATTGGTATATTGGAGATACAATTGGGAAGCATGAAATGAAAGCGTTTGATGGGTCCGAAAGAGCTACCATTGGAGAAATTAACCTGAATTTAAAGATAGGCATGAGCATGTTCGATGTCGAGTTCCAGGTGTTGGACATCTCTACCACCTATAATATGTTGTTGGGACGACCATGGATACACATGGTTTGGGCAGTTTCTTCTACTTTACATCAAGATGTGAAGTTTGAGTGAAATCATCAGGAGGTAGTTATCCACGAAGATGGAAGCAATCATATCCACACCAACCAGACCGTACCAGCAGTTGAAAACAGAAGGATGTTGGGAGGAGTAACATTCTACAAAATTGATTGGATAAATACGGTCGAGAAAGAACGATGGTAGAGCACAAGGTGCTAAGCATGTTGTTGTTGTTAGGGTATGAACAAGGCAAAGGTCTTCGTCCTAAGCTCAAGGGATAATAGAACCAATACGACCACACACTCAGGGCACACCTTTTGTCCCGGATACGAATACATTGTGCAAGAATATAAGGATTGGTCATCCCTATCGTAGGATTTCCCTTATCCGTTGCCTAAACCCCTACCACACACCAGACATTCTGCAAGGCCGACGTGATTTGGGGTTCTGAAGAAGATGAGATCTTAGCTGGCATGATGAGCCTATTTCTGAATGAAGAAGATATGGACTATATTGAAATCTTGGAGGAGGAGGAAGACCTTAGTATCCACACAGTGGGAGATAGAGCTGTTCTCAATAACTTGACAACTGCACCATCCTCGGTTCACCGAGCACCTAGGTAGCTTTGGAAGAACTAGCATGATTTCCTTAAAATGTTTTTTTTTGTATTTAAGACACTTCAGTATTTTGTTTTGAAATAAATACTCTGAGTTGTATTTGTATGAAAATTTTAAATTTTAATTAATGCATCCTTTCTTTTTGTTTATTTATATTATTATCTTTCTGCATTTATTTTCAGCATAATTATTACCTATCTTGTTGAATCTACAATCATGACATATAATGAGACAATGCAACAAAATGAAAGCAATTTAGAAGAATGGGAAAACGATGTAATACCTGAGGAATTTGTCAGGGATGTAGAGGATTTTGAGAACAAACCAAAGTCCAATATGTAAGAAACTAAGGCAGTTAATTTAGGGGATTCCGAAACAGTTAATGAAACTCTCATTAGCATTCATCTATCACCATTACACAGGGAAGAGTATATCAAATGTCTGAAGGAGTATGAGGATATTTATTCATGGTGAAATGATGACATGACAAGGTTGAGAACATCCATAGTATCCCACAAGCTACCTACCAATCCTATGTGTCCCCCTGTAAAGTAGAAACTTAGAAAATTCATGCCAGAAATGAGTTTGAAGATAAAAGAGGAGGTTGCCAAGAATATAAAAGCCAAGGTCCTTCATGTGGTTGAATATCCAACATAGTTAGCCAATATTTTGCTTGTACCAAAGAAATACGAGAAGGTCAGGGTGTGGAGTGACTATCGAGATCTGAACAGATCAAGTCCTAAGGATGATTTTCCACTACCCAATATATACATTTTGATCGATAATTGTGCCAAGCTTGATCTCCAGTCCTTTGTTGATTGCTTCGCAGGGTACCACCAGATTTTGATGGATAAAAAAGATGCAGAAAAGACAACCTTCATTACGCCATGAGGAGTATACTACTACAAGATGACGCCGTTTGATTTGAAGAACACTGGGGAAACCTACATGAGGGTCATGACCACTCTCTTTCATGATATGATACACAAGTAAATAGAAGTGCACATGGATGATGTCATCATCAAGTCCAAGAAGATCCCGGATCACATAACAGACCTAAGAAAGTTTTTTGACCGACTACAGAAGTACAATTTGATGTTGAATCATGCAAACTGTGATTTCGGAGTTTCTGCCAGGAAGTTTCTGGGTTTCATTGTAAGTCTCCGTGTCATTGAGTTAGACCCAACAAAGATCAAGGACATTCAACATCTGCCGCCACCAAAGAGCAAAAAGGATGTAATGACTTTCTTTGATTGTCTCAACTAAATCAGCCATTTAATAGCACAGCCGATAGTAATATGTGATACCACAGTATAAAGAATAGATCAAGAGTCTCCAAGAACGAAAACTAACAAGTTGGACTAATGTCATGACCCGAATTTTTCCACCGTCGGGACCGTGATAGCGCCTAACATTGAACCCGCTAGGAAAGCAAACGTAAATGTTTATTTAACTTATTTATTTAATTTTAACAGATAACAGTTGATGTAAAAATCAACGGAAATAAAAGTGCAGGAGAAAACAAAGTTTACAGCTTAATTAAATGCCATTACGAAAATCATAATACTAAGCCCAGAATTTGGTGCCACAACTTCACAGACTGTCTATGAATACTACATATAAAGGTATGAACTAAATAAATACATCTGTCTTAGAAAGAATAGAGTGGAAATAAAGTAGGAGGGGACGCCAAGGCCTGCGGACGCCTGCATGACTACCTCGGAATCTTCAAAAGGACTGAAGGCAGCCTCATCACTCTAAGGTCTGTAGGGTCATGTACTGGGATCTGCACAAAAGTGCAGAGTGTAGCATCAGTAAACCGACCCCATGTACTAAGTCAGTGTCGAGCCTAACCTTGGGGAAGTAGTGACGAGGCTAGGACATGACAACCGACTAAATAATTGCAGTTTAATCATATAAGGAGAAAATAATAACAACAAGAATTACGCAGCTAAATACAAAGAAAAGGAAACATGTTGAGGGGAGGAAATATCAAATAATGGAAATAAGAAGTATGGCAACAAATTAGATGTCAATTTAAACAGCAGAAGTAATAGCACAAAAACAAGTACACGGCATCACCCTTCGTGCTTTTACTCTCATCCTCACCAAATAATAAATAGAATGCACGACATCACCCTTCGTGCTTTACACTCTTCTCACTGAAACAAATCAATAACAACAATCCGGCAAGGAAATCAACAATACAAATGACAATAATAAAGCCATAACCAATGATCCCGCCAAGGGAAACAACTATAACCAATCTCACCTAGTTATTCAATTTCACGAAATAATCCTCAAATTGAACCAATATTCATCAACGATCAAAACCAAAGAAACACCACCAACATAGATAATTGTCAAATCAAACTCAAGTAATGCTTAATCAAAGAACACATAAATCACAATATTCGACTCACAGCATGCTTGACACCAACGTATAGATACTCGTCACCACACCTATAATTTGCACATTATACTAACACATAGAAAATAAAACACAATACTATTCCCTCAAGCTAAGGTTAAGCCAAACACTTAGCTCGAATTCCACGACCAAACTCAAGCCTCAATTACTGCTTTTCCTTTAGAATTCGCCTCCAACTCAATTGTATCTAGACATAATTAGCTTAACAATATCAATAAATGCTAAATAATTCAACCCCAATTCTTAATTATGAGTTTTCTATCATTCTTACCAAAAAGTCAAAAATCGACCCCGAGCCCGCTTGGTCAAAACACGAGGTTCGGACCAAAACCCGATTACCCATACACCAATGAGCCCGAATATATAATTAATTTCCGAATCCGACCCCAAATCGAGGTCTAAATTCCCAAATTTATAAAATACCTAATTTCTACCCTTAATGAACAAGATTTAGGCATAGAAATCTAATGGGTGTTGATGGAAATTGAAGTAAATGAGGTTAAGAACACAAACCTATGATTTGGTGATGAATTCACTCTTCAAAAATCTCCCAAGGTCGAGTTTCAATGAAAGAGTAGTGAAATTTTTGGAGAAATACCGTTCTGCTACAGTTTTAAGTGGGCTGGACAGACCTTCTACGCGTTCGCGTGAGGTCTGACGCGTTTGCGTAGCCTTGGGCCATATTGTCCTTCGCGTTCGTGACACTACCTATGCGTTCGTGTAGGCTCACCCCTCTCTGGCCTTAGCGTTCGCGTGCCTCTGGCTGCGTTCGCATAGTGTTCCAGCTCCCCCCATCCCCAGCTCTCTCAACCTAGTGCATTCGCGTGGGCCTAGACGCGTTCGCGTAGAGCAACCTACCCAGGGCTCCGCGTTCGCATCGTGGGCAGTGCATTCACATAGAATACCCAGGCCCCTTTTCTTGCTCACTCTTCGCGTTCGCGTGGGTTACTACGAGTTCGCATAGAACAAAACACCAGACACTAGCAAACAACATTCTCACCAGATTTTTCTAAGTCCAAACCACTCGGACACCTATCCGAAACTTACCCGAGCCCTCGGGGCTCCATACCAAACATGTACAAAACCTTAAAAACATCCTACGTACTTACTCGTGCGATCAAATTGCCAAAATAACATCTTAAACAACGAATTTAGCATAAAAATCAAAAGAAAATCTCAAGAACTTTCAAAGTTTTAAATTTCACAACTACGGGTCCGAATCATGTCAAATGACCTCTGTTTCTTACTACAGGCATCACTCAAATACTATATTAAACCTGTATCGGGCTCCGAAACCAAAATACGGTCCCGATACCATCAATTTCAAATATAATCAAATTTCTAAAAACTCTTATAATTTCAGTAAAACAATTTCTTTCAAAAATTGATTTCTCGGGCTTGGGACCTCAGAATTCAATTTCGGACATACGCCCAAGTCCCATATTTTCCTACGCACTCCCGAGACTGTCAAATCACAGGTCCGGGTGTGTTTACCCAAAATGTTGACCGAAGTCAACTTAAATTCAATTTTAAAGGCAAAATTAGCATTTTTCTCAGTTTTTCATATAAAAGCTTTCCAGATATACGCCCGGACTGCGCACGTAAAATGAGGTGAGATAAAGGAGGTTTTAAGGCCTCGAAACACAATTTTGACTTATAAAATGAGAGAAGACTTCTTGGTTCATCACAATTTCCCCCTCTAAAACAAACGTTCATCCTCGAACGGTCATAGAAACGTAGCTGAATCCGGGAAAAGTGGGGATACCGGCTCCGCATATCAGACTCGGACTCCCAGGTAGCTTCCTCGACAGGCTGACCTCTCCACTGAACACAAACCGAAGGATAACTCTTCGATCTCAACTGACGAATCTGTCGGTCTAATAAGGTTACCGGTTGCTCCTAATAGGTCAAATCCTTGTCCAACTGGACACTGCTGAAGGCTAACACATGGGCTGGATCGTCGTGATACTTCCGAAGCATACACACATGAAACACTGGATGCACAACAGATAAATTCGGAGGCAACACAAGTCTGTAAGCCACCTTTCCCACTCTATCAAGGATCTCAAAAGGACCGATGTACCTAAGGCTTATCTTTCCCTTCTTTCCAAATCTCATCACACCCTTCATGGGCGACACCCGAAGCAACACCCGCTCTCCGACCATGAATGCCATATCACGAACTTTGCGGTCGGCATAACTCTTCTGCCTGGACTGAGCTGTACGAAGTCTATCCTGAATGATCTTAACCCAAGGCATCCTGCACTAAGTCTGTATCTAACAACCGAGCCTCTCCCGTCTCAAACCACCCAACCGTCGACCGACATCGCCTACCATATAATGCCTTATAGGGAGCCATCTGAATGCTCGAGTGATAGCTGTTGTTGTAGGCAAACTCAGCTAATGGAAAGAACTGATACCAAGAACCTCCAAAGTCAATGACACATGCTCGTAGCATATCCTCCAAAATTTGAATAGTACGCTCAGACTGTCCGTCCATCTGAGGATGAAATGCTGTGCCCAACTCACGCTGAACTGCCCTCCAGAAATGTGAGGTAAAATCCGTACCTCGGTCAGAAATAATAGGCACGGGCACACCATGAAGACGAACAATCTCCCTAATGTAGATCTCTGCCAATCTCTCCGAAGAATAGGAAACTGCCACAGGAATGAAATGCACTGCCTTTGTCAGCCTATCCACAATAACCCATACTGCATCGAACTTTCTCTGAGTCCGTGGGAGTCCAATAAAGAAATCCATGGTGATGCGCTCCCACTTCCTCTCAGGAATCTCAATCTGCTGCAATAGACCACTAGGTATCTGATGCTCGTACTTTACCTGCTGACAATTCAAGCACTGAGCTACATATTCCACAATATCCTTCTTCATCCTCCTCCGCCAATAATGCTGCCGCAAATCCTGATATATCTTTGCGGCGCCTAGATGAATGGAGTACCGAGAACTATGGGCCTCCTCTAAAATCAACTCACGAAGTCCATCCACATTGGTCACACAAATATGATCCTTCATCCGTAAAACCCCATCATCACCAACTGTAACCTACTTGACACCACCGTGCTGCACCGTGTCCCTAAGGACACACAAATAAGCATCATCATACTGCCGATCTCGAATACGATCAACTAATGAAGAGCGAGCAACTGAATAATCTAGAACATGGCCGGGCTTGGAAACATCCAATCTCATGAACTGATTGGCTAAAGCCTGAACATCCAAAGCAAGCGGTCTCTCCTCGACCGGAATATATGCAAGATTACTCATACTGGCTGACTTCCTACTCAAAGAATCGTCCACCACGTTGGCCTTCCCCGGATGATATAAGATGGTGATGTCATAGTCTTTCAACAACTCCAAGCATCTCCTTTGCCTCAAATTAAACTCTTTATGCTTGAACAAATATTGCAAACTCTTATGACCCGTGAACACCTTACATGACACGCCATACAGATAATGCCTCCAAATATTCAGTGCGTGGACTGTGGCTGCTAACTCCAAGTCATGAACTGGATAATTCTTCTCGTGGATCTTCAACTGACGCGAAGCATATGCAATGACCTTTCCATACTACATCAACACTACACCTAGTCCAACCCGAGATGCATCACAATACACAGTATATGGCCCTGAACCTATGGGAAAAACCAACATTGGTGTCGTAGTCAAAGTTGTCTTGAGCTTCTGGAAGCTCGCCTCGCACTCCTATGACTACCGGAACTGGGCACCTTTCTGATTCAACCTGGTCATCGGGGCTGCAATAGACGAAAAATCCTCCACAAACCGATGGTAATAGCCCGCCAAACCCAAGAAACTCCGGATCTCTATAGCTGATGCGGGTCTAGGCCACTCCTTAACTGTTGAAATCTTCTTAGGATCCACCTGAATACCCTCCACTGATACAACATGACCCAAGAATGCAATTGAACTCAACCAAAACTCACATTTCGAAAACTTGGCATATAACTGACCATCCTTCAGAGTATGGAGAATGACTCGAAGGTGCGGCTCATGATCCTCCCGGCTGCAGGAATAAATCAGAATATCATCAATGGAGAATCACGAAGGAATCCAAATAAGTCCTGGACAATCGGTTCATCAAGACCATGAAAGCTGCTGGGGCATTTTTCAACCCGAGTGGCATCACTAAGAACTCATAATGCCCGTACCGAGTGCAAAAAACCGTCTTAGGGACATCAGATGTCCTAATCCTCAATTGATGGTATCCAGATCTCAAATCAATCTTCAAAAATACTTTTGCACCCTGAAGCTGATCAAACAAATCATCAATCCTCAACAACGGATACTTATTCTTGATGGTAACCTTGTTCAACTGCCGATAATCTATGAACATCATCATCGACCAATCTTTCTTCTTAACAAATAACACCGACGCATCCCAAGGCGAGACACTAAGCCTAATAAATCCTTTATCAAGAAAGTCCTGCAATTGTTCTTTCAATTCCTTTAACTCTAGTGGGGCCATACGATATGGCGAAATAGAAATGGGCTGAGTGCCCAGAGCCAAATCAATGTAAAAGTCAATATCCCTGTTGGGTGGCATACCAGGCAGGTCAGTAGGAAACACCTCTGGAAACTCACAGACAATGGGCACTAGAATCACGAACATAGGCCAAATAGGCCAAACACCCCTTCTCGACCATACGCCGAGCCTTCATATATGAGATAACCCTGTTGGAACAATGACCAGGAGTCCCTCTCCACTCCAGACAAGGCAACCCCGACAATGCTAAGGTCACAGTCTTGGCATGACCGTCTAGTATGGCATGATAATGATACAACCAATCCATCTGCAAAATAACATCAAAATCTACCATATCAAGGAGTAGAAGATCTACACTGGTCTCAAGACCACCAATAAGCACTACACACAAACGGTAGACACGATCTACCACAATAGAATCACCCATTGGTGTAGACACATATATAGGAGTGCTGAGAGAATCACGAGGTAGAACCAAATAAGGAGCAAAATAAGATGACACATAGGAATATGTGGACCCTGGATCAAATAAAACCGAAGCATCCTTGCTGCAAAATGAAACCATACCTGTGATAACCGCATCGGAGGCCTCAACCTTAGGTCTGGTTGGAATAGCATAACATCGGGACTGGGCCTCACCAATCTGAACTACACCCCTGGGACGGCCTCCTGCTGGCTGACCTCTACCTTTAGTAGCCTGATCTCCACCTCTAACTTCCTGACCTCCACCTATAACACCTCGACCCCCACCTCTGGCTGGCTGAGCAGGTGGTGGAACACCTGGTGCGGGAACTATGGCAAGAAAACCATGGTGCTAAGAACTGCTCGAGGCTCGAGGGAAAAATCTAGCAAGGTGCCCCGGGCCACCACAAGTATAACAAGATCTCGGCTGCTGAGACTGTTGGCCTTGAAACTGACCCTGACGACCTGAGTAATCACCCTGAAAACTCTGGAGCGGCGGTGCACTAATAGGAGCTGGTGGTGCACTGTAGGGAAACTGATCAGAATACTGCATGTGGGGACCACGTCCACCTAGAGCACTACAAGAAACCTAAAGTGCTGACTAAAATGGCCTAGGAGGATGGCCCCTATCAAAAGAATCCCTGCCTCCAGATGAGACAACAATGAACCAGCCAAAATGATGAGGCCTCTTGTTAGACCCCTGGCCACTCCCCTGTGATAGAACTATCTCGACTCGTCTGGCCATATTAGCTGCATCTTGAAAGGAAATATCACTCCCTGCCTCTCTAGCCATCTGCAATATTATCGGTTGAGCTAGTCCCTCAATAAACCTCCTCACCCTCTCTTGGTCGGTGGGAAGTATCATAATACCATGATGGACCAAGATAATGAATCTGGTCTCATACTGAGTGACGATCATAGAACCCTGCTGGAGACGCTCAAACTGCCTCCTATAATCCTCTCTTTGAGTGATAGGGAGAAACTTCTCGAGAAACAAATTGAAGAACTGGGCGCAAGTCGGAGGCGGTGATCCAGCTGGTCTAGCCAAACAATAATCTCTCCACTAAGTTTTGAGGGGACCTGACAGATGAAAAGTAGCAAAGTAGACCCCATTGCTCTCCACTATCCCCATTTTCCATAGAACCTCGTAGTGAACAGCTATAAGTAGTAGTCCTGGGGATCCTCTGAAGATGCATTGGTATAAGTAGTAGTGAACAGCTTGATGAACCGGTCCAGCCTCCACAAAGAATCAGCAGACATAGTTGCTCCACCACCGGTATGAGCCACAATACCCAGCCGAACTACCCCAACTTTCTGAAATGCTGGAGTCTAGAAATGAGAAGGAAACTGCTCCAGAGTGCGAGTAGCGGGAGTCTGAGATCCTCCCCCATCCTGAGAGAAGGCTGGTGCTATAGGAAGTAAACCTTCCTCAGCAGCGTTCTCCATGAGGCCCACTAGACGGACTAGAGCCTCCTGGAGTACCGGGGTGGCAATGAACCCCTCGGGAACCTGAGCTGGTCCAACCGGCTCCGTACCGATCCCTCAGACTCTACTAAGCTTGTCCGTTAATTGTGACACCTAAGAAACCTAGTGCTCTGATACAAACTTGTCACGACCCGAATTTTCCAATTGCCGGGACCGTGATAGCGCTTAACATTGAACCCGCTAGGCAAGACAACATAAATGTTTATTTACCTTATTCATTTATTTTTAACAGATAACAGGTGATGTACAAATCAACAGAAAAAAGTGCGAGAGAAAACAAAGTCTACAACTTAATTAAATGCCATTACGAAAATCATAATACTAAACCCAGAATTTGGTGCCAAAAATTCACGAACTGTCTATGAATACTACATATAAAGGTCTAAACAAAATAAATACATTTGTCTCAGAATAAAGAAGAACATAGTGGAAATAAAGTAGGAGGGGACGCCAAGGCCTGCGGACGCCTGCAGGACTACCTCGGAATCTCCAAAAGGACTGAAGGCAGCCTCCTCACTCTAAGGTCCGTAGGGTCCTGTACTGGGATCTGCACAAAAGTGCAGAGTGTAGCATCAGTACAACCGACCCCATGTACTGAGTAAGTGTCGAGCCTAGCCTCGGCGAAGTAGTGACGAGGTTAGGACACAACAACCAACTAAACCTGTGCAGTTCAATCGTAAACAGAGAAAATAATAACAACAAGAATTAAGCAGATAGATACAAAGAAAGGGAAACATGCTGAGGGGAGGATATATCAAATAACGGAAATAAGAAGTATGGAAACAAATTAGATATCAATTTAAACAGCAGAAGTAACAGCACAAAAACAAGTACATGACATCACCCTTCGTGCTTTTACTCTCATCCTCACCAAATAATAAATAGAATGTACGACATCATCCTTTGTGCTTTTACTCTCAACCTCACCAAATAATAAATAGAATGCACAGCATCACCCTTCGTGCTTTTACTCTCATCCTCACCAAATAATAAATAGAATGCACGGCATCACCCTTCGTACTTTTACTCTCATCCTCACCAAATAATAATTTAGAATGCACGGCAGCACCCTTCATGCTTTTAGTCTCACCCTCACCAAATAATAAATAGAATGCACGGCATCACCCTTCGTTCTTTTACTCTCATCCTCACCAAATAATAAATAGAATGCATGACATCACCCTTCGTGCTTTTACTCTTATCCTCACCAAATAATAAATAGAATGCATGACATCACCCTTCGTGCTTTACACTCTTCCTCAGCCAAACAAATCAATAGCAACAATCCGGCAAGGAAATTAACAATACAAACGACAATAATAAAGACATAACGTCACGGCAAGGGAGCCAACAGTAGAATCAAAATCATCCTGGAAAGGGAAACAACTATAACCAATCTCAGCTAGTTATTCAATTTCACTAAATAATCCTCATCTTGAACCAATAGTCAACAACGATCAATACCAAAGAAACACCACCAACATAGATAATTGTCAAATTAAACTCAAGTAATGCTTAATGAAAGATCACATAAATCACAATATTCGACTCACGACATGCATGACACCAACGTATAGATACTCGTCACCACACCTATACGTTGCACATTATACTAACATGTAGCAAATAAAACACAATACCTATTCCCTCAAGCTAAGGTTAAGCCAAACACTTACCTCGAATTTCACAACCAAACTCAAGCCTCAATTACCGCTTTCCCTTTAGAATTCGCCTCCAATTCAATTGTATCTATACATAATTATCTTAACAATATCAATATATGCTAAATAATTCAACCCCAATGCTTAATTATGAGTTTTCTATCATTCTTTCCAAAAAGTTAAAAATCGACCCCGGGCCCGCTTTGCCAAAACACGTGTTTCAGACCAAAACCCGACCACCCATACACCCACGAGCCCGAATATATAATTAGTTTCGGAATCCGACCCTAAATCGAGGTCTAACTTCCCAAATTTGTAAATCCCTAATTTCTACCCTTAAAGAAAAAGATTTAGGCCTAAAAATCTAATTGGTGTTGATGGAAATTGAAGGAAATGAGGTTAAGAACACAAACCTATGATTTGGTGATGAATTCCCTCTTCAAAAATCGCCCAAGGTCGAGTTTCAATGAAAGAATTTTGAAACGTTTGGAGAAATCCCGTTTTGCTACTGTTTTAAGTGGGCTAGACAGATCTTCTACGCATTCGTGTAGCCTTGGGCCATATTGGCCTTTGCGTTCGCGACACTGTGTATGCGTTTGTTTAGGCTCACCCCTCCCCAGCCTTCACGTTCGCGTGCCACTGGCCGCGTTCGCATAGTGTTCCAGCTCCCCCCATCCCCAACTCCCTTAACCTAGTGCATTCGCGTGGGCCTAGATGCGTTTGCGTATAGAAACCTATCCATTGCTCCGCGTTCGTGTCGTGGCTAGTGCATTCGCATAGAATATCCAGGCCCCTTTCCCCGCTTAGTCTTCGCATTCGCGTGGGTTACCACGCGTTCGCATAAGACAAAACACCAGATACCAGCAAACAACATTCTCACCAGATTTTTCTAAGTCCAAACCACTTCGACACTAATCCGAAACTTACCCGAGCCCTCGGGGCTCCAAACAAAACATGTACACAACCTTAATAACATCCTACAGACTTACTCATGTGATCCAATCACCAAAATAACATCTTAAACAATGAATTTAGCATAAAAATCAAAGGAAAATCTCAAGAACTTTCAAAGTTTCAAATTTAACAACTACGGGTCCGAATCACGTCAAATGACCTCCGTCTCTTACCAAATTTTACAGGCATCACTCAAATACTATTTAAATTTGTACCGTGTTCTGGAATTCAAATACGAGCCCGATACTATCAGTTTCAAATATAATCAAATTTCTAAAAACTCTTATAATTTCAGTAAAATAATTTCTTTCAAAAATTCATTTCTCAGGCTTGGGACCTCGGAATTCAATTCCAGGTATACGCCCAAGTCCCATATTTTCCTACGGACCCTCCGAGACACTCAAATCACGGGTCTGGGTCCGTTTACCGAAAATATTGATCGAAGTAAACTTAAATTCAATTTTAAAGGCAAATATAGCATTTTTCTCAATTTTTCATATAAACTCTTTCCTAATATATGCCCGGACTATGCACGCAAACTGAAGTGAGATAAAAGGAGGTTTTCAAGGCCTCAGAACACAGTTTTGACTTATAGAATAAGAGATGACTTTTTGGGTCATCACAACTAAGGAGTGTCAAAAGGCTTTTGAGAAAATCAAGGAGTACCTGTCCAAACCTCTTGTGTTGGTCTCACTGGAGCCCGAGAGTCCTTTACTACAGTATCTATCCTTGTTGGACGAAGCGTTTAGATGCGTCTTGGGGTTACATGATGAGACCTGAAGAAAGGAGCAAGCAATATATTATTTGAGTAAGAAGTTCACACCTTACGAAGCTCGATATTCATTATTGGAATGTACCTGTTGTTGCACCCTATTTGCATGAGTCAAAGCAAGACTCAACTAGTGATTTTTCTGTTGATGATAAAAGAGAGTCGCCACCTAATATTTAAAAGTATACTAGGGTACCTATTTAATTATTAAGATCATTATCCTATTATTCTGCTAACCAGTGAGATTTGGGTAAGGATTCTTGTTCTAGTAAAAGGAAGGTATTAGGCACCCCCTAGAATGTACATAAGGTAGCTCCATAGGACTTAGACTAGGTTCGTGAAATTTATATGTCTATATATTACTCAATTAGTGCTTAAAATGTGCAGCTTCCTTATATAATGTTTCAAAATTTATCAATTTGAAAGAGGGGTAGTATATATACTTCAAAAAGTGTAGGTTCTATTTAAGGAAAACCTTTGAAAATTCTTATACAATTGAAAAGTATTTAGAAACGATAAGTTTAAACAATTTGATTTTCGAGACCAAGTGGCTATTTGTGTAAAGTAAGAACTATTAGGAAAATGGAGTTTAGGTATACCTTGAAAGTTTATTTCAAATCTCATGTTTAAATTGGAAGAAAATCGTGATGGAGGCAGCGTTTGTTGACTTGTAGAAATAACCCGCTATTTGAAATCATTTTTTTGAGTTTTCCAATATTCCCTTATTTTAGAAACAAAGATGGTAGACTTTGCAAATCTATCTTAGTTGCAAAAACTTCATGAAAATTGTTAGCAAACCTAATAACGGAGGTTGAATAGTATGGGTGATTAACAGTTAGAGTTTTTTTTAAGTTAAACATTATATTCTATTGACACTCAAAAAATATGTACAGTTGAGTCCAAGAAGCAACTTTGACAGGCTACTCCAGTTATACATCACAATCTGCTTCTATCAATTTTTGTGTCCAGCTATCTTACACTATAATTTTCATACAGTCACTTGTTTCATAACAGCTACAAACAAGGATTCCTACTGTATTTTCTAATTTTCTATGAAAGCCAATTCATCTACTACCATATTTTTTTCCACTTGACTATGTCCTTCCCTCTAATATGTATGTGCAATACTATATCCCTGCAGATTTGGGAATCATCAAATCTATCTTGTTCAAATATAATCTTGTTTCTCTCCCTCCAAATCAATGCAATAGTCATGACAAACATTAATTGCATTTGTTCCTTCTCTGCTCCTGGCTTTCTTGCATGCCCATTCCAATTCTGCTTTCTAATCACCAATGCTCCTATTATATCCCAACCATGTACATAGTCTGGACCACAACTTCTTTGTGATGGTGTAATTAAAGAACAAGGGGTTAAATGATTCCAGGCTATGCCCACAAAATGTACAGGCTGCAGGAATTTGGTTGCCTATCTTCAATAGCCTTTCCACTGTAGCTAGTCTTAGTTGTGCTGCAAGCTATAAAGTGAATTTTTATCTGGGGTGTATGTTGGTATGCAACATCAGAATTTTCCATTCAGCTGTGGGATATGTTGGTATCAGTTTCAAGTACATCTATTTTATCTGGAACTTTTTATTAGTGCACATTGACTTCAATCTGCTATGGATGTCACCTTGAAGTTGCTGGTTCTCCATGATCAAACCTCTGACGTCTAGTATCTTCCTCACCACCCAAGATGCAATCTTATATGTAGCCATTTTTCAAGATCTCTGTTCTTTATATAGAATTTATGCACCCATGTTATCCACAAGAAGCCCTTCTTTATTGTTATATCCCACAAATGTTTTATGATTGCTACTGTGTTCCACAGTTTGATGTCCAGTATATTTAATCCTCTAGCAGCTGTTGGCCTGCATACTTTCTCTTATGCCACTACTGCTCCCTTAGAGATAGTAGCAGTACCAGTCCATGGTAAAGTTCTGCATATTTCCTCAATTAATTTCATAACCTTCTTTAGAAGAACAAAAATCTATGCCCAATCTTTTTGAATGCCAAAAATAACAACCTTGATCAGTTGACATCTGCCTACATAAGTTAAAAGCTTAGTTGACCATCATGTGACCCTTGTAGTTATCTTCTCAATGAGAGGTAGATATTGGTGAACAGATAGTTTTTTAGAATTTAAGGGGATCCCCAAATAGTTGAAAGGAAGTTTTCCTTTAGTAAAACCCAATGTTGCAAGAATTTTCTGTTTCACAGTTGATGAGATTCCAGCCATATATATAGCACTTTTATCCACATTTTGCTGCAGGCGAGAAATAACTAAGATTCTTTGAAAGGCAGCATTAAGGATTCTGATAGACTCAATATCAGCTCTGCAATACATCAGGAGATCATCAACAAAATAGATATGCGTATTCTTTAACTTTCTGCAACTAGGATAAAATTAAAATTTCCATTCTTATGTAATTTGTAAAGAGATGTAAAATTTTATGGCTAAAAATATTGCCCAAATAGGTCCCTGTACTGTTATAACTGTAAAAATTCTTAAAACGGACCCTTTTTTAGTAAAAAGTACCCCGGGACTTAAAAGATAAAATTTTCCAGAATTGTGCTGTTATGCGACGCACTATGCGATCGCATAATAGGTATGCGGACCGCATAGTGGTCGCATACCTAGACGGTCTGCTATCCAATTTAAGAACAACTATGCGGCCCAAGATGCGATCACATTTTGGAAAAATCTCCGTGACATAATTGTTGGTTATTGTTGCTATCAAATGTGATGGTACGGTGGGATCGGGTTGCTCGCCGCAACACGAAGTAATAAGGGTGGAGAGTTTATAAGTGTGAAATGTGATTGTACGGTGGGATCGGGTTGTTCCCCGCAACACGAAGTAATAAGGGTGAAATGTGAATGTACGGTGGGATCGGATTGCGCGTCGAAACAGACGAATAATTGAAATGAGTAACTGTGGAATCTTCATTTGTAACTTTTTGTGTATCCGTATGGTTCTTGTGTGGGTACCCCGACTGTCTTCCAATTGCGTACTGTTTGATTTTACTTGGAATAAACTTTATTCATACATACTAGTACTATTCAACGGTACTAACGTCTATTTTGCCGGGGGCACTACATATTTTATATGGATGTAGGTGGTTCCAAAGCAGGTAGCTCAAACCGCCGATAGTGATGTTTCCCCTTTATACCTTCAGCAGACCCAGTGAGCCCCCACTTCCTGTCGGAGCCGTGTGTAGTCTATATCATCTCTTTTGTATATGTTATATCTTTTAAGGTATAGTCGGGGCCCTTTTACCGACAAGTATTGTGTAAATACTTAGTACTCTTAGAGGATCCGTAGACATGATGTGGGTTGTACATATATGTATTTTGGGCAGTAATTGTGTTTACTAGTAATCGTGGTCCGAATCGGAATTATTGTATGATTTTTGATTCCCAAATGTTGAAATGATAAAGGATGAAAGGAACTCAAATGGTAAATTCATTCTTAAAATCTAAATTGTTAATTTATGTGTAATAATTTATATTGTAAACACGGGTAACACATTGGGCAGGAAAGGCAAACCACGTCCGCTTGACCGGGATCATCCAGTTGGGCGCCGGTCTCGTTCCTCGGTTTAGGGTGTGACAAACTTGGTATCAGAGCCTCAGGTTTTAAAAGTGTCCTAGGATCTCTTAGAGTCGTGTCTAGTAGAGCCCTTCTTATCGGTGTGTTGTCGACCACATCTATAATTAGGGGGCTGCATGGACATTTAGGAAAATACCCTTTCATTGTTACTCTGTGTCGTGCGATGAAGTGGAAGGTGAGAACATCTTTATCTAACTCGTGCATTGTCCCTATTTTCAGTAAATGGAATCCAAGAAGAGAGCTCGTCTCGGCCTAGAGGACAATGCCACCCTAGGAGTGGTCACAAATTCTTCAGCTGGTGGTGCGGGTGTGAATGATTCCCCAGCCACAAATCAGCCCGACTCCTCCACTCCGGGCCAGAGTATTCCTGTTCCTACTCCAGCGGAGGGTGCTGAAATCCCTCCCGCTGATGTTGTTGATCCTTCCTCATTCCCAGCTTCCGGTCCCAGTATTTCTGATGGGGACCTCATGGGAGCTATTCAGATCTTGACCCAACTAGTGGCCTCCCAGGCCCAAAGATCAAGTGTTTCCCCTGCGTCCTCTGGCGATCAAGGGGATTCTTCAGGTTCTAGAGTCAACCAGTTTATGCGGTTAGCCCCTCCAGAGTTCAAAGGCACTGACCCAGAGGCAGAGCCTCAAGATTTTATAGATGAAATGTATAAGACTCTCCGGGTTATAAAGGTTATAGAGACATAGGGGGTTGAGTGGGCTTCCTATCGGTTAAAGGGGGCAGCGTATTCGTGGTTTGAGATGTGGGATGGTTCCCGTGGGGAGGGGAGCCCTCCGACGAAGTGGGATGAGTTTGTTGATGCCTTCATGGATCATTTCTTGCATGCCAAGACTATGGCAAACCGTGCTGCGGAGTTTGAGGTCCTTAAGCAGGGAAACATGAGTGTGTAGGAGTACCACATCGAGTTCGTGCGCCTGTTCAAATATACCATCCACATGATGCCGACTATGGAGGCCAGAGTTCGACGATTTATTCAGGGCCTTGGTCCCTTGGTTGTTAATGAAGCTGATACAGCTGCCTTGCATTTGGATATGAATTATGGGAAGATCGTGGGATTCACCCAGGCTACAGAGGCTCGGAAGTTGAAGATAAATATTGAGAGACAAAGTGGTAGTAGGGCCCGATCAGCGGGCAACCCTGGGAGTTCAGTTGTAGGGGGGAGATCAGCCCTTGGGAGAGGGTTACCAGGGCCATCCCAGTCCTATGCTCAGTCCTCATCCAGTCCCCCGCCATCAGGACACAACTATCAGTAGGGAGGTAACTTTGGACCAGGTTCAAATAGCAGAAGGTTTCATCAGTCAGGTCATTCAGTTGGAAGGTTCCAACAGCAGCGGAGGGCCCCATACCCCAAGTGTGAGAGGTTTCATTCCGAGCCTTGTTACTTGGATATACCGGTGTGATATAGATGCGGAGAGAGAGGCCATATCCAGCGAGACTTCCGCGCACCCATTCAGGGCGCGGGTAGGGGCACTGCTTAGTCATCTAGCTCTTCAGCCGCTACATCTTCAGCATGCCCTCCAGCTCCAGCAGGGTGCAGTGCAGCTAGGGGTGGAGCACGGGGTCGAGAGGGACCCAGTCGGTTCTATGCTTTAAGTGGTCGCCAGAGTGTGGAGGCTTCCTCAGATGTTGTCATAGGTATTCTGAATGTTCGGTCACATGATGTTTATGCTGTTATTAATCCCGGGTCATCTTTGTCATATGTTACTCCATTTATTGCTTCAAGTTTTGGGATAGAACCCGAACAGCTTCATGAGCCGTTCTCTGTGTCGACTCCGGTTGGTGATTCTATTACGGTCGTGCGAGTCTATAGGAATTGTGTTGTCACAGTGCGTGGTCGGGATACCACGACCCATCTTATTGAGCTAGGGATGGTATATTTCAATGTTATCATGGGGATATATTGGCTCTACTCGTTCTTTGCTGAACTCGATTGCCAGACCAGAATTATGAGGCTCGAGTTTCCTAAGGAACCATTTATTGAATGGAAGGGGAATGATGTTGTGCCAAGAGGCAGGTTTATTTCCTACCTTAAGGCCGCAAAGATGATCAGGAAAGGGTGTATCTACCATTTGGTGTGGGTTGCGGACACCACTTCAGAGGTGCCTTCTCCTAAGTCTGTTCCTTTCGTGAATGAGTTTCTTGAGGTTTTTCTGGATGAGCTTCCTGGGATTCCACCAGATAGAGAGATTAATTTCGGGATTGATGTATTTATATATACGTAGCCAATATCTATTCCACCCTACAGGATGGCGCCGGTAGAATTGAGGGAGTTAAATGAACATTTGAGGGACCTTCTAGAAAAGGGTTTCATTAGGCCTAGTGTGTCGCCTTGGGGCGCACCGGTTCTTTTTATCAGAAAGAAAGATGGACCACTTCTGATGTGTATTGATTCTCGACATCTCAACAAGGTCACCATAAAAAACAAGTACGCATTGCCTCAGATAGATGATTTGTTCGACCAATTGCAAGGTCCTAGGTTCTTCTCAAAGATTGATTTACGGTCCGGGTACCACCAGTTAAAAATCAGGGAATAGGATATTCCTAAGACCGCCTTCCGGACTCGTTATGGGCACTACGAATTCTTGGTAATGTTTTTTGGGCTAACCAATGCCCCGACAACTTTTATGGATCTTATGAATCAGGGTTTTCAAACTGTTTCTTGACTCCTTCGTGATTGTCTTCATTGCCGACATCCTTGTTTATTCACAGAGTCAGGAAGATCATGTTAATCACCTCAGGGAAGTTCTGCAGACCCTTCATCAGCACCAGTTGTATGCGAAGTTTTCAAAATGTGAGTTTTGGCTAGAATCGGTCAACTTTTTGGGCCATGTTGTTTCCAGGGAAGGGATTCAGGTTGATCCCCAAGAGATTGCAGCAGTAAAGGATTGGCCTAGACCGACGACCCTAACACAGATTCGCAGTTTCTTGGGTCTAGCTGGGTATTATCAAAGATTTGTAGAGGGATTCTCTACTCTTGCCTCCCCACTGACTAAGTTGACGCAGAAAGAAGTAAAGTTCCAGTGGTCCGATGCTTGTGAAAAGAGTTTTCAGGAATTGAAATTGAGATTGACTTCGGCGCATGTGTTGACCTTGCTAGATGGTACAGAGGGATTTGTGGTTTATTGTGATTCTTCGAGGGTTGGTTTGGGGTGTGTGTTGGTGCAATGCGGAAAGGTTATAACGTATGCTTCTAGGAAACTCAAGAATCACGAGAAGAATTATCCGACGCATGATTTGGAGCTCGCAACAGTTGTGTTTGCACTGAAGATATGGCGGCATTATCTTTATGGGGTCCATGTGGACGTGTTCACAGAACATAAGAGTTTTCAATACTTATTAAAGTAGAAGGAGTTAAACTTAAGACAACAAAGATGGTTGGAGTTGCTCAAGTATTATAATATGAATATTTTGTACCATCCCGAGAAAATGAATGTGGTGGCTGACGCCCTTAGTCGGAAGTCCATGGGTAGCTTGGCTTATTTGGAAGCAGATCAGAGGTCTTTGGCTTGGGAGGTTTATCAGTTGGCTAGTCTGGGGGTCTGTCTTTCAACCTCAGACGAAGGGGATGTCGTGGTGCGTAATGGAGCAAAATCTTCACTTGTAATGGAAGTCAAGGAAAAGAAATTCATAGATCCAACATTGGTACAGTTGAGAGAGGCAATCCTGAATCACTAGACCTCGGCTTTTTTGCTCGGCAATGATGACGGTGTTTTGTGGTGCCAAGGGAGGCTATGTGTTCCGAACGTGGATGATCTTCGGGAAAAGGCTAATGGCAGAGGCTCACAATTAGAGGTATTCAGTACACCCAGGTTCTACGAAGATGTATCATGATCTCAAAGAGATTTATTGGTGGAATGGTATGAAGAGGGGTGTGGCGGACTTTGTGGCTAGGTGTCCGAATTGTCAACAAGCGAAGGCCGAGCATCAGAGGCCTGGTGGGTTGATGCAGCTCATGGAAATACCAATGTGGAAATGGGAGATGATCAATATGGACTTTGTGGTAGGGTTACCCCGCACTCAGCGCAAGTTCGACTCAATTTGGGTGATAGTGGATCGACTCACGAAATCAACTCACTTCTTGCAAGTCAAGTCCACTGATACCGCAAAACAGTACGCTCAGTTGTATGTCAAGGAAATAGTCAGACTCCATGACACTCCAGTATCTATTATTTCGGATCGAGGGGCCTAGTTCACAGCTAAATTTTTGAAGAAATTTCAGCAAGGTTTGGGGACGCAGGTAAATCTCAGCACAACTTTCCACCCGCAAACAGACGGTCAAGCGGAGCGGATTATTCAAACACTTAAAGATATGCTACGAGATTGTGTTTTAGATTTCAAGGGTAGCTGGGATGATCACTTGCCGCTTATAGAGTTTGCTTACAA
>ML315676.1:0-12218 GCA_005239505.1 Nicotiana paniculata
ATAAATTAGCTACTCATGCTATTGAGAACCAAAACTAAAAGGAATTGCATAATTGAAATACAATCACTTCTATGGTGTTGTCTTGTTCAATCCTTCTGTATCTTCTTCGTCCTCCTAAGTTGTGTTGTTTGGGGTCTATTTATATGTTTTGGTCCAACCCTGACCATGTAGGAGACTTCTATTTCAACCGGGAAACACTTAAACTCGTCAAAATTCGAATCTGGCCGAAATTGGGACACCGGGCATTTGGGGCCAAACGCCCCCTTAAGGCCAGGTCAGGCATGGCGTTTGGGCCCTAACGCCCCCCTAACGCCTGGGGGTGCCTGGCCTTATGGGGAAAACGCCCCCCTAACGCCAGGGGGTGCCCGGCTTTAGGGGGCAAACGCCCGGCTATCGCCCGGGTGTCTCCTTTTGCGTATTTTCGACGTATTTGCATCCCTTTAGCTCCGTTTCCANCCTTCACCTCCCATGAGCACTTGAATTGTTATGAAGTATGTAAAAGTTAAAGTGTGGGGTGGTTGGTTTGGTTTTTGAGTGGAATCAATGAAATAGGGAAAAAGGTGCAGTTTTTGAAAAATGAAAGAATAAGCGCCACTTGAAAAAAAAAAGACAGAAAAGAAAATAAGTAAATGTAGTCCTTGATAAGTGGTTACTTAATACAAAATTGCACCTAAAGGAGTTTTAGGTTATTACAAATAGAAGTGTGGTGGAATGTCTGATCTGACATAAGTTTGGTTATGAATGCGAGAGTAATTGTATTGAAAGTGTTTAGGGAGGTTAGTCACTATATCCAAATATATCCTACCCATCCCTTAGCCTACATTACAACCAAATGAAGTCCTAATTGATCTTAGACTGAATGGGCTCGATTAGTAGAGTAGTACACTACGGGAAAGCCTATGGTGCATTTTTGTGGCATATGAATGTCTTTCTGAGACTGAGTGAATTCTATCTGAGTTCTTAATTGTTCTTAATGTTATTACTTGTGGAACTACTCTCTTGTGTGATGTGAGGGCACTTGATTCATGAAGGAAAGGTAAGTCTTGACCTCTGTATAGAGTAAATTAAGTAAGTATAAATATTTCACGGCACGTGAGAGTCAACTCTTGAGGCAAAAATGTTACACTACTAGATGCAACGTTGGTAATATGTTCTTGGTGTGACACGTTAGGGAAATGCTTAGTGAAGGAACCTTTGTAGAGTATGGTGGATTGCTCGAGGACTAGCAATGATTTAAGTGTGGGGTGTTGATAATAGGCTAGATTCATGTAGTTTAGCGACTATTTATACTCCTACTTTACTATGCTTCACTGTTCTAGGAAAGTTAAATGACGATAAAATGGCTCTAATTGTGGATTTTATGTTTTGCAGGAGAAAGTCGTGCTTATGAGGACATAGAATAGTGTTTGGAGCTAAATTGAAGTAAGGAAATCCCCTCGGAGTTGAAAACGTGTGAAAGAAGGAAGAAAAAAAGAGAAAAAATAGCTGACCCGCTCTAGCGTGGGCCAAGCATGGTATTAGCGCGGCCACGCTAGAGCAGGAGAAATAGGGCAGAATAAAGTGCCATTAGCGCGGCCATTAGCACGGTCATAGCGCGGACGTGCTAGTACAGAAGAAACGGTACAGTGTATATTGCATTTAGCGCGGCCACTAGTGTGGTTCGAGTGCGGCCGCGCTAGTCCGTCTAAGTACGCAGTAACTTCAGGGGTAAACTTGGAAGTTTGGGGGAAATTCCACTTAACCTATAAAAGGTCCAGCTCGTCCAAAAGAGAGGATATCAGGGTTTTTATTAGTTTTGTTCAAGGCAAGGAGAGGCAAGAGGCAAGGAGGAAAATTCGGCATCGAGTTCTACCTTTCTTCCTTGTGTTTTTATTTATCATTCATGATGAATTTTGCTGTTGTTATTATGAAAACAATTATGAGTAGCTAATTTATTTAGTCTAGGGTTTTGTTGGAACATGTTGAAGGATGAACTTCTTGACGTGTTAATATAGTTTGCCCAGTTTAATCTCAATTTGTTCAACTACGTTTCTGTTGTAGTTAATTAAAGGGCCCTCAATTAGCTGTGCCTATTTAGTATGTATTACTCGGGAGAGAGTGCATATTTAGGTAGTTATTGAACATCACCACTCCCAAAGTATATGAGGAATCAATAACTGAGGGTTTAAAGGTGGGATTAGGGATAACGAAACCTTGGGTGCGATCTAAGTGAGTTGTAATAAAATCCAGCTAGCGTAACTCGGGAGAGTGTGTCTAGTAAATTGTCGGAATTACTCGGGAGAGAGTTACGGTAGTAAGAGTGCTCATGATAGATAGAGAAGATTAGGAAAATCTATATGACACATAACATGAAGGGAGTCCATCAATAGGGGAAATCACAGCCTTAGACCTTTCTCTTATTTGTTTACAACTCAGTCTTAGTTAGCTCTTAGTTTGATTAATCTTATTCAGTCATAGTTAGTAGAAATATCACCAATTGTTATTCAAAATATCTGGGAAGTTGATTACGGAGAATTTAGTGAGTCTGACAAAGGTAATTGATAGGTTAATTCCCTGTGGGATTCGACTTTGGGCTAAGTACCCGGATTATATTTGCAACGACCGCTTAGTCCTTTTTATAAGGCATAGTTGGGAGTGATCAATAGTAAACAACCCTGAAAAGTTAGCTTTGTATTTATAGATATTAAATTGTCACGACCCAAATTCCCAACCTTAGGGATCGTTATGGCGCCTAACACCACACTTGCTAGGCAATCCAATGTTAGAGTTCGCTTAATTATTTCCTTGAATTAACCATTTAAACAGGATAAAATAATTTTAAATTAAACTTGATCTGATGGCTTTCAATAAATAATTCCAAATATAAAATAATAAACAATCAGTTAAACCGATCCACGAACTAATTATATAAATAAACCTAGAACTACCCCAGAGTCTGGTGTCACAATTCACGAACTACTAAAGAATACTACAAATACTGGGCTGAAAGAAATAGTACAACTGTCCTGAATATAATAAAATAGTTTTATAAAAATAGGAGAAGACTCTCGGGATCTGCGGACGTCGGCATATATACCTCGTGTCTCCGAGTAACTGATCAACCGCTCTAAATATCTCTACAGTTGGCCGGTAACTGGATCTGCACAAAAGAGTGCAGTGTGTAGTATCAGTACAACCGACCACATGTACTAAGTAAGTGCCGAGCCTAACCTCGACGAAGTAGAGACGAGGCTACGACGGGGCTTTAGCAATATAACCTGTGACAATAATATATAAAGCAAGAAGGAAATCTAAGCAAATAATTGAGTACTACAACAACAATTAAATAACTCAGATGCCTTTTCCTAGGACTCATCTATAACCAATTCTCAAATAATTTCCATGTTTCCAAACTTTAACTATAAATAGAAGTAGTGCCGAAAATATGAAGAATAGTAAGATAAACTCTTAAGACCTTCAAATCATTATTTTCTTTGAAATTCAGTAAAAATATATATGTCCTTCCTTATTGCTCCTTGTAGTGGTATGCAACCCGCTCCCACCTGTCCACCCTTATTGCTCCTCCCTAGATATATCACCATTATTACTCCTGTTATGGCGTGAAACCCGATCCCACCTGTCCACCCTTTTCACTCCTTGTTGCGGCATGAAACCTGCTCCCACCAGACATCTCATATCAATTTATGTACCCAATAACCGAGCCTCTCCGGCTCAAACCATCCAATCGGCGATCTGCACCGTCTACCATATAGTGCCTCATAGGGAGCCATTTGAATGCTTGACTGATAGCTATTATTGTAGGTAAACTCCGCTAATAGCAAGAAATGATCCCCAGAACCTCCAAAGTCAATAACACAAGTGCGGAGCATATCCTCCAAGATCTGAATAGTACGCTCAGACTGCCCATCCTTCTGAGGACAGAATGATGTACTCAACTCAACCCGTGTACCCAACTCATGCTGAACTGCCCTCCAAAAGTGCTAGGTAAACTGCGTACCTTGATAAGAAATGATAGACACGGGCACACTGTGAAGGCGAACAATCTCTCCAATATATATCTCTACCAATCGTTCTGAAGTATAGGTACTTGCCAGTGGAATAAAATGTGTTGATTTAGTCAGCCAATCCACAATAACCCAAACTGCGTTGAACTTCCTCTGAGTCCGTGGGAGTCCAACAATGAAGTCCATAGTGATACGCTCCCACTTCCACTCAGGGATCTCTATCTGCTGAAGCAAACCACCGGGTCTCTGATGCTCATACTTCACTTATTGGAAATTTAAGCAATGAGCCACATACGCAACAATGTCCTTTTTCATCCTTCTCCACCAATAATGTAGCCTCAAGTCTTGGTACATTTTGGATGCACCTGGGTGAATAGGATACTTAGAACTGTGAACCTCCCCAAGGATCAACTCACGAAGGCCGTCAACATTAGGCACACATATACGACCCTGCATCCTCAAAACACCATCATCTCCAACTATAACCTATTTGGCACTACCGTTCCGCACTATGTCCCTAAGAACCATCAAATGCGGGTCATCATCCTGCCGATCTCTGATACGCTCAAATAAAGAAGACCGAGCGACTATATAAGCTAACATTCTAATGGGCAAAATATCCAACCTCACGAACTGATTAACAAAAGTCTGAACATATTAAGCTAACGGTCTCTCGCTGACTGGAATGAATGCAAGGCTTCCCATACTCACTGCCTTCCTACTCAATGCATCGGCCATTACATTGGCCTTCCCTAGATGATACCATATAGTGACATCATAATATTTTAATAACTCTAACCATCTTCTCTTCCTCAATTAAGATCCTTTTGCTTGAACAAGTACTGAACACTGCAATGATCCGTGAAAACCTCACACGACAGACCATAGAGATAGTGCCTCCAAATCATTAGTGCATGAACAATGGCTGCCAACTCTAAGTCATGAACATGATACATCTTCTCATGGATTTTCAATTGACCAGATGAATATGAAATCACTATGCCATCATGCATTTATGTTGCACCTAATCCAATATGAGATGCACCATAATACACTGTGCACCATCCTGAACCTATGGACGACGCCAACAGGAACATAAATCTGCATATATATATATATATATATATATATATATATATATATATATATATATATATATATATATATATATATATATATATATATATATATATATATANGCCAAACCGCTCAATCTTTTTGTACCACAAGGAAACTAGCTAAAACAACCAATACTCTTTCCAAAATACCCAAAAAAATATTTAACAACAAAATAACAAGGCCAGGTAGTCACAAAAATAATAATGAACATAGAACAATTAAGACAAGAATCAATTAAGTTGGGAACGAGAAAGAGATCATGTTTAACAGGCAATTTGGTGGTGCATAGATACTCGTCACCTCACCTATACACCACACACATGCATTTCACATAGCAAACAAGTGGGAATTCCTATTCCCTCAAGTCAAAGTTAGACCAAATAATTACCTCAATTTCGTAGGCCACTCACTCCTCAATTATAGCTTTCCTTTTGAATTCACCTCTAACTTGCTCGAATCTAATCATAATTAACTCAATATCATCAATTTATGCTAAAGGAACTAACTTTATTAAAAAATATGACTTTTCCTATGTTTTCAAAAAAAAAAGTGAAAACCCGACCCCGGGCCTGCTTGGTCTAAACTCGGGGTTCGGACCAAATTACGTTTATCCATTCACCCATTAACCCATATATACTATTAGTTTTGAAATCCTACCTTAATTCGATGTAAAAATTTGATTTTTACAAAATTCCCTAATTCTACCAAAACCCTCAATTTTTTTCCATGAAAATTCTTAGTTTTTGCTTTAAAAGTGATGAAAAACAGTAAGGAATTGAAAGAGTAAAGTTTAGAATCGATTACCTATGACTTGGGGATGATAATTGTTAAAGAAAATCATTATTAGGGCTGTAAACCTCGAAAATATGGTGAAGAAGAAGGTCTTCCCATTTTAAAAGAGTATTATATTAGCTGGGCTGAAGACATATGCGATCGCACTCAAAAGGATGCGATCGCATAGGGTAAGAGAAGTTGGGCAGTGCGATCGCATGAGCCACAGTGTGTTCGCATAGAACACTGGGCTCCCCCTCCCCCAGGCCTATCTAACTCTGTGTGTTCGCATAGACAAGGGTGCATTCGCATAGAGTCAACCCACTGACCTCCGTGTTCGCATGCCTGGCTACGCATTCGCATATAACAAAAATGGGGACCTCATACTTTACACTATGCGATCGCGGACCTTCCTATGCGATCGCGTAGAACAACAGACCTGGACACCAGAAAATGAAAAACTAGAAATCCTCTTTAAGTGTAAAATGCCACGTGGCCTACCAAAAACTCACCCGAGCCCTCGGGGCTCTAAACAAAACATGCACGCAAGTCTAAAAATATCATATGGACTTGATCGTGCGATCGAATCATGAAAATAACATGTAAAACTATGAATTAAACCTCAAAACTCATCATTTTCAACAAGAACTCTTAAAGTTCATAACTCTTCAACCGGATGTCCGAATCACATCAAACGAACTTTGTTTTTCACCAAAGTTCACAGTTAACCTTTTAGTATCATAAAAAATCTGTACCGGGATCCGGAATCAAAATACGGGCCCGATACCAATGATTTCAAATATTATTTCTTTTCTTTAATTCATAAATATTTCAGCAAAACAATTTCTTTCAAAAATTGATTTCTAAGGCTTGGGACCTCGGAATTCATTTTCGGGCATACGCCCGAGTCCTATATTTTACTGCGAACCTCCCGGGATTGTCAGAACACGGATACGAGTCCGTTTACTCAAAATGTTGACCAAAGTCAACTTTTATCAAATTTAAATTCTAGAAATCACTATTTCTCATATTTTCACATAAAAGCTTTCCGGTTTCACGCCCGGACTGTGCACACAACTCGAGGTATTTAAAATTAGTTTATTTATGGCTATTAAGCATGAAAAGGAGTCCAAATTTATAAAATAACCCCTTGGGTCATCACATAAATTGATTAGGTGCACTCTTTGGCTATATTAATAATCTCTTCACTTGAAAATTTCATAGTCATCCATAGGCTTCTATCATATTCCTTTTAATTTATATTTATCCTTAGACTTTTAGCTTTTTTAAAGAAATAATGTCTGGTGCCAGCGGAAGTAGGAATCTTACAATGGATGAAATTATGCAGAAGTGAGAGAGTTTGAGTCTGATTGGAACAATAACCTACCGATGGCTAATCTTATGCAGAAGTGGGATCAAATAAAGGCTGATTGGGAAAGAATCAGACCACAATGTTTTGCTGATGAATCATTCCACAACAGGCTGAACCTCGAACGTTGTTGTGAAGGTTATTTAACCTTGTTTGACAAGGTTGTCCAGCAGTTTAATTATTTTAAGTTTCCCATTTGGGACGACTATGCCAAGCTGCAAAACAACTTGAAGGGTCTTCCTTATCTTATGGACAGAGTAATAGTTAAACAAAGTCAGTTTGCATGCTGAATTCAATAAGTTGAAGAGTGATCTCATTGGACTTTGTGGTCTTTTTCCCGAGTATCCTATAGTTATCTCTGATTCGGATGATGATGAGATATATCGAGAAGTTGATGAGTGCTGTTTTGATGATGGTGATGATCCTTAGTTTTTGTAATCCTTTTTGTTATGTTTTTCTTCTCTGTTTTTTGTTAATGTTTTATGGTTCTTTTTGTTTTGTCAATGTTTTGATGATGTTCGTGTTTTGTTAATGTTTGTGTTGTTATATATGAAAAACTTTTTACATTTTTGTGTATAATTTTTTTAAATTTTGAAGGCCGCATTCTGATTTTAATGTAATAACATAGTATGTCAAAATAAACTTCATGCTTTATAAGCTGAAGTTAGCATATATAAGTTAGAAACTTGAACCTTTTTAATCTGAAGTTTATAGATTTTGATAGTCACACTTTGTAGGTTGTTGTGTGTTTGCATACATTTTCCCGTTAATAGGCATATATAAGGCTGTTACTATATCTTTTAAGAGGCAGACTTATATATGCGAAATTATTTTTGTTCATTTCATAAAGCTTCACACAAAACATGCTCAAGTCTTGTCCAGCAGTCTACAATTTTTGTAATGATTTTTTCCAAACTTCAGAGAGAATATGCTGAAGTGATTTAGTTCATTTTCTAAAACTTCAATCTAAAGATGCTGAAGTTTTGTTATACATATTTTTTTTTTTGTGCGTGTGTGTTAAAGATATGAATTTAACTTATAGTTTTTTCTCGCTGAAGTCATTGTATACTTTTTTGAAAGTCTAAATTCAGACCAAGGATTATTGAACGTTGGAGTATTTTCAGCGTGTTTCTTAGAATATGGATGAGGTGTTGGAGAAGAAAAGCAAGTTGTTATGTGTCACGACCCAAATTCTCCCTCCATGAACTGTCGTGACGGCACCTAGTCATAGTAAGCCTAAAAATTTGCGGAAATGAAATGAAAACATGAACATTAAAAACTAACAATAATAATAATAATCTAAATAAGCAACTGAATACCGCTCGACATAAACAATTTTCAACTTCCGAATTAACAAAAACACCCTCAAGACTCCGAACACCGTAAGTCACAAGCTACTAAGAAGTCTTAGTTATTCCATACATCATTTTCTACATACAGAGGGAAAATGAACATAAGGGGAAGATGGGGACTCCGAGGATCTGCGGGCACAGGGAAATGTACCTTGAAGTCTCCGACAGCAGCGGCTGCAACTACGAGCGAGGATGGTAAGAAGAACCTGGATCGCGGCACAAAAAACATGTGCAGGAAAAGGCGTGAGCACACCACACCGGTACCCAGTAAGTGCCAAGCCTAACCTCGGTCGAGTAGTGACGAGGTCAGGTCAGGGCCCTATCGGTGTGTGTATGTGTGTGTATGTGTGTATATATATATATATATAGTAAAGCAAGCCAGAATGAAATATCGCAGTAAAATAAAGACTAAAATTTAACAAGGGAGAATGCATATAAGGTAACAACTCAGTACACAGTAATTCAACAGGGGATCTCCCGAGATACCATTTTGTAGTCCCAAAGTAAATATGCAGAACATGGGGATCTCCCGGTATACCGTTTCGTAGTCCCGAAGTAAATATGCAGCCCACACAATAGAATTCAATAATTACAACATGGAATCCTACAATTCAACCAAAGCACAAGTTAAGAAAGGAACAAGTAAATTCACTAAACATGCTGCACATAGTTCAGATAAACAGTTAAGGCAAGTAGGTATGCTATTCTAGTCTAACAGGGTATTACACATGCTGATAAGATTCAAATAAGAAGAAAAAAATGCTATTACTTAGTAGAAATCAGGTTTTTACAACAATTAACCCATGTACGTACTCTTCACCTCACGTAGACGACGCTCATATATCGAACAATACCAATCCTAAGGGGAGTTCCCCCACACAAGGTTAAGCAAACCACTTACCTCGAACCAAGCTCAAATCAATCCGTAATAATTCTCTTTCCAAGAAAATCCAACTCCGAATGGTCCAAATCTAGCCAAAATCAATAACATAACATAACTACAACTACAAGGGACTAATCTAGCAACTGAAATCAAAGCTAAAGCAAGAAATTAGAAATTCGCCCCAAAAAGCCTTCCCGGGCCCACATCTCGAAATCGGGTAAAAGTCACAAATTATGAACACACATTCACTCACGAGTCTAAGCATACCAAATTTACTCAAATCTGATTCAAAAATCTTGATTAAAACCCCATAATTCGGCCTAAGGACTTTTCTCAAAATTTCCAATTTTCCACCCCAAATCACTAATTTAATGATGAAATTAAGTACATAATCATGGAAATTAACCAAAACTAGTTAAGAATCACTTAACCCAAACACCCGTGCAAGAATCTCTCCAAAATCGCCTCTACTGAGCTCCCAATTAAATTTTGTGATATGAACTCAAAACCCTCGATTTTAACTTTTAAATCTGTCTAGGTGCTCCCTTCAAGAACGCGGAATACCCCTCGCGTTCGCGAAGAGCAAATTTACTCTTGCCTAGAAATTCTACATCGCGAACGTGAAGGCCTCACAACTCAACCCTACGCGAACGCGGGACCAACATCGCAAACGCGTAGGCATAAGGGCCTGGGGACCCAGCAGCCAATCTCTTCTACGCGAATGCGGGACACTCTTAGTGAACGCGTAGGCATATGATCTCAGAGCTTCGTGAACGCGGGACTGACATCGTGAACATGAATCATAAAATTCCTACTTTCCCCATACCCTCTTCTCAATCGCGGAACACCCCTCACGAACATGAAGAAGTAAACCAGCAACTGAAGAACACCAAATCTGCTATCTCCCAAAGTCTAAAGATGAACCGTTGAGCATCTGAAACACACCCTAGGCCCTCGGGACCTCAACCAAACATACTAACAAGTCATATAACTCCATGAGAACTTAGTCGATATTTCGAATCACTCAAAACAACATCAAAATACCAATTTACACCGGATACATGCCTAAGGAACTTCTGAATTCCCGCTACAAACCTCTAAACCCTCTCAGCATCGGTGGGCAATATCATAAGAGCATGGCGTGACAGCTCTGAAAATCTGGCCTCATAATCTGTCACGGACATCTGCCCCTGCTCTAACCGCTCAAACTGACCCCTCAGATCTTCCCTCTCAGAGGGTGGAATATATGTATCAAAGAACATCTGTGTGAACTGCTCCCAAGTGATAGTAGGAGAATCGGCTGGCCTGCTGAGAATATAAGACTGCCACCACCTGCGAGCTCTGCCCTCTAACTGGAATAGAGTGAAATCCACTCCGTGGGACGCTAGGATCCCCATGGTGTGCAGTCTATCCCTGCACCTATCAATGAAGTCCTAGGCATCCTCACCTCGCTCACCTCCAAAGACTGGAGGGCGCAAGCGGGTCCATCTATCTAACATCTTATGCTGGTCGCCACCCACAGCTAGTCTGGGCTCTGGTGCTGCCGCTACATGCTGGGTACCATCCACGGGCAGTGTACCCGGGGTGGGATATAATGTTGTTGTCGATCCTGCGGCCTGGGCAATAAGGGTCTGGGATCCCCCTCCACCTGTGAAGTGGCGGGATCTGCTGGAAATAAACTAGCCTGGGACATGGTGTCCATGAATCTAATCATACGGCCCATGGCTTCCTGGAAGTCTAGCGCCGTCATAAAGTCTACGGGTGCCGAATCTGTTGGAGGCACCTCATCATGCTCCTCTAGTATAGGGTCCTCTGGTGGTGGGACCGGTATAGCTCTGGGATGCCCTCGTCCCCTACCATGGGCAGGTGCCCTACCCCTGCCCCTACCACGGCCTCGAGAGGCGGGGGTATCAGCCTCTCCTAGATTAGGAACATGAGATGCACGTGTCCTCACCATCTGTGAGAGAATAGAAGAATGAATTTAGTAAATCATCGACTGCGCGATAGAATTAGAGAAAATAGAGGTTTCCTAACACCTCGTAGCCTCCTGAAGATAAGTACAAACGTCTCCATACTGATACGCAAGACTCTACTGGGTTCGCCCGTAGTTCGTGAGACTTACATGAACCTAGTGCTCTGATACCACGTTGTCACGACCCAAAATCCCACGCGGGTCGTGATGGCGCCCAACACCGGGTTCAGTCAAGCCAACGGTTGCTTACTAGTGAAGTTTTTCTTATTAACATACCAACCCCACATGTTTCCCAAAGTTTTACACTTTAACTTATTTAAAATAGAAGAGGAAGCATTTATCAATTTAAATACATACAGCTAGAATGAGCGTGATCCAATATATATATATATAAAGTCCCAAAAATAGAATCTACTAGGAGTGTGTGCCAGGAAATAGTGTCACAAGTCATTAGGCGACTAGTAGAATATACAAAATATGATACAAGAGGTATTGTTGTCTGAAAGGATATAGACAGAAGTAAACAAAAGATAACTCCATAGCATAGCTGGGAATCGCCAAGGGAGGCAGCTCACCGTGGAGTCATGTCCGGAATATGCCAAGCTCTGGTCGGATAACTAGAAACACCAGTCCCAGAACCTATACAGTTAAGTACAGAAGTACAGCATGAGTACATAAATATATATATATATATATATATATATATATATATATATATATATATATATATATATATATATATATATAT
>ML315677.1:0-26548 GCA_005239505.1 Nicotiana paniculata
TTTTTCGCAAGAAATATATGCCCACTTCAATATGCTGCAATAGAACAACAACAAAAGAAAATTCTAAGTATGAATTCAGTATATAAGTATGAAAATTTTGAAAAAATGCATTACAACTAGAAACTACAAAATGCATGACAAAAACTTAAGCATATTGAGTTTTAAGTTTTAGAAATAATCTAAAAACGTTGCAGCATGTTTGATTTAAAAAATTTAGAAAAAAAATTAGAGACTGCATGTCATGTCAAAACTTCAGCATAAATGCTGAAGTTGTTTAGTTCATTTTCCAAAACTTCAGTATAAACAAGCTGAAGTTTTAGCTTTAATTGCTAAACTTCAGCACTAAAAATATGCTTAAGTTATGTCATGCTTTCTATACTATAAAAATAACCTGAGATTTTGAGAAATACAGTTGAAAACTAAATCAAAAAATAAACTTAATAACTTACTTCATCCGAAAGATCAGAGTTAGGATCCACAAGCTCGGTAAAGAACGACTTTGGAANTTAATATAATGGAAGAGACACCTTCGTGTAGTCTTTCCTTCTTTCCAATCTTGCCCCCTTCGCTTTTGTTTAGGAACAACATAAGGAGATTTCAACCAAATACTCTCCAAACGAATCTTTTTCTCTTTTTTAACTTCTTTTCCTTTTGGTTGCTCTTCGTGTTGTTCCGTCACAACTAACTGTTGCATTTCAGCAGCAGGGGAAGATTCCACAGCCATGCTAGCATCTATTTCACCAACTCCCTTCTGTTCCGTCACAACTAACTGTTGCATTTCAGCAGCAGGGGAAGATTCCACAGCCATGCTAGCATCTATTTCACCAACTCCCTTCTGTTCCGTCACAACTAACTGTTGTTGTTCAGCAGCAGGGGGAAATTCCATAGTCCCTTCTGTACTACCCATTGAAAATGAACATATGTTGAAGTTGGGAATATCACTGGTGTCCCTCATAACATTAGGAGACATGAAAATCTTCCTTCTTTTAGGATTTGGAAGAAGTTGTGATGCATCAGATGATATCTGCAAAAGCAAGGAAAATATATACATAAATACAACTGATACAAAACACACATTAGGCAAAACAAAACAACTTGTAATCGAATTGCAGAAAATAACTACCTGGTCTAAGTGCACGGATGGTGTTTTAACAGATCCACTTCCACTAGGGTTAAATATGACTATATCTTCATGCAAAAAAAAATTTAAATAATACTGACTAAATTTTATAAAATAATACAAACACAATTCACACATGTTTGTGAACCAACAGGTGTGAATAGATGTATTTCTCTTTTTTCATATAGCAGAAGAATCTCACCAATTTCTTTTGAAGTTGCATCCAATCCTTCTAAATAATAATCAAAAAACATACCAAAAAAAAATAAAGTATTTAAATTTCAAACTGTAAAAAATATACTTGGATCAAATTTAATAAATTCATGATCTATAGAATACCTTGACATTTGCCTTGCACTGTGGTTTCCTGCACACTTTTGTCGATATCAGCATCTCCAGGTTCATCCAATTGTGCAGCAACATCAAGGAGCATTTGAGTATTCTCTGAAAGAATTTTATCAACTCTATCTTCGTTAAATTCAGCATCATCAGAGAGTTTTTCAGTTGTATTAACTTCCACTGTATGTTCACAAAGAGGGGGGACAGATAAATGACATATATATATATATATATATATATATAGAGAGAGAGAGAGAGAGAGAAATTTTATACCTGTATTATGAATTTCCTGTGTCGCTTCACCTAGCAAAGCGATTTCAGCGCAAATAGCAAGTGCGTCTGCAAACGGATTACGTCTCTCAATATTGGTACATGCATCACTAGATTTCCGTTGTTCAGTACCAACAGGTGCATGATCTCCATCACCACTTGGTGTATCTCCTTCCTAATCAACACCTTGATCATCTACACCTTTCTTGCTTCCAACATTCACAGTTGATAAATGTTCATCAACTACATCTTTGCTCGGTTGATCAACGTTGGGATGTTCGTTGTTAAATTGTTGTTCAACACGTTGATCTCCTTCAACATCCACTCTCACAGGAGTAACATTTTCATGCGCTTCATCATGAGCAGCATTAATATCCGATAGATTCTCCTCAAATGAGTTATTCATCCTATCATATTGTCGAGACTTCATAATGGAGCCATCATCTATTCCATTTCATTTCTCGACAATCTTGAACAACTCTTGAAACTTCTCATCAAAATATTCCTAGAAAAAAATTACTAACAATGATTAATCTAAATAACATTAGAACAGAAAAAAAAGACTTCTCTATAAATTAACTTACCTTGACTTTTCCAAAAACTTCATCAACAATAGCAGATCGCTCATCCTCTTTAAACTGAGCAACAACTTCTTTTTCAATTATTTTTCTTTTTGCTTCTGCATGCCTTTTAACCTCACTCGTTACCCTCTAGTATAGAGACACAAAACAAAACTTCAAGTACAAAAGAATGTTGAAGTTCATCACAAAGAGAAACAAAACTTAAGCTACTACTATACTGAAGTTCATCACAAAGAGAACAAAAACTTCACATGCTGAAGTTCAGCAAAAAAACAGAACAAAAACTTCGGCTAATAGAATGCTGAAGTTCATCACAAAGAGACCAAAAACTTCAGCTACCAGAATGCTGAAGTTCAATAAAAACAGAACAAAACTTCAGCTACTAGAATGCTGAAGTTCAGGAAAAACAAAACAAAACTTCAGCTACTAGAGTGCTGAAGTTCATCACCAAGAGAACAAAACTTCAGCTACTATAATGCTGAAGTCCATCACAAAGAGAACAAAAACTTCAGCTACTAGAATGCTGAAGTTCAAGAAAAACAGAACAAAACTTTAGCTACTAGAATGCTGAAGTTCAGGAAAAATAAAATAAAACTTCAACTACTAGAGTACTGAAGTTCAAGAAAAACAGAACAAAACTTCAACTACTAGAATGCTGAAGTTCAGGAAAAATAAAACAGAACTTCAGCTGCTGAAGTTCATCACAAAGAGAACAAAACTTCAGCTGCTATAATGCTGAAGTTCATCACAAAGAGAGCAAAAACTTCAGCTAGTAGAATGCTGAAGTTCAAGAAAAACAGAACAAAACTTCAGCTACTAGAATGCTGAAGTTCAGGAAAAACATAACCAAACTTAAGCTACAAGAATGCTGAAGTTCATCACAAAAAGAACAAAAACTTAAGCTACTAGAATGCTGAAGTTCAGGAAAAACATAACCAAACTTAAGCTACAAGAATGCTGAAGTTCATCACAAAAAGAACAAAAACTTAAGCTACTAGAATGCTGAAGTTCAGGAAAAACAGAACAAAACTTCAGATACTAAAATGCTGAATTTCAGCACAAACAGAACAAAACTTCAGCTTAAAACATGCTGTAGTTTTACAAAAAACACACAAAAATAAAAATAAAAATTCAGCACAAAACTTACAAAACATATTGTATTGACTAATTCATTATCAAACACCGTTGTAGAACAGTTAGAACGACTCTGGGTACGAGGTGATTCAGCAGTTGAAGTTCGACGGGTTTCTTTTGATCAACTCCGGCTACATGGTGATTCACCAGTTGAAGAAACCGCATTAACTACCCTTGAACGAATCCGGCTGCATGGCAATTGTCCAACCAAAGGCATTGAATTCAATTCCTTTTCTGTAGGAATTATATCCAATACCTTAAATTTCCAATATTCCTGTTTAATACAAAAAAAGTACATTATGAAAATAAAATAAAAGTAATACATCAACATATTAACAAAACTACAAAAAATAAAAAAACATTCACTTACAGAATGATTACTGAAATATTTCTCAAGTTCTTTATATTTAGGCTCTCCCACACATATATAACGTAACATCCTGGGGAGCTGAGGAGAATCAAGTTCCTCGTCGTCTTTAATATACCTCTTCCGAAGATCGGGGAAACGCTCATAGAACCACACACACAACGGATATGAAAATCCACCAACAGTATACTCAGTTGAATGTTCGTTGGATTGGTTATCCAATGCATGTTTCATTGGCGTAATGAGCTTCTCGTAAGAGACATTACCCCAAGGATAATCAGCACAAGCATTATCATCTTCGACAATCGCTGCATAATCCTCTAGTACCGTTGATTGATTCTTTTTACCAAATAAAACAGACTCCACAACAAGAATTTTCATAAGTTCAATAGCATATTCATCACTCTCGCATACATGTTTGAAATTTGCATCGTCCTTCGGAATTTCATTACGGGACATAAAATCTCGAATGTTCTTCTAGGTTACACCTTTAGACTTACCAAAATATCGTTTCAAAATCGTGCTCTCTCGTTTAGATGGTTTTTCAACATTATGTGCGGTGATCCTCAAACCGCACATAACGTGAAAGTCTTCAAGGGTGAACGATACATTATGCCCAAAAATCTTGAAACTAATGGAGTCTCGATCATTGGTGAATTTCGAGAAAGACACAAGCAATGAACCAACTTCATGCTGCATTTCAAGTTCTCCAGCCAAAATATACCGAAAAGTACCATTAGTTAGCTTCTCTTCTTGTGCAGAAGTCAAGAATTTTTTGATTAAACTCTTCAAATCGTGGTTACCCTTCCAGTAAGCACGACAGTTAAACCAATCTCGAAACTCAAAATTCTTTTCCCTGCTCTTGTAGGAGGAACAATACGGACTGAAGGACTTTGTGATTGTGTACGATTTTTAGATGCTTTAGCTGCTGGAGGATTTGAAGGTGCTGTAGGATTTGTAGAAGCCATCTGTTGAAAGAAAGTAAAAGATATCAGTTAAAAACATCAGTTCAAAGAAGACAAACTCAACAACAAGCTTCAGCTTCCAATATGTTGAAGGGTCACCAAAAACAAAACAAAAACTTCAACTCCCTATATGCTGAAGTTTCACCAAACAAAGCACAAACTTCAGCTCCAAAACAAAAACAAGCTGAAGTTCACTAGTTACAAAACACAAACAAAACTTCAGCTCCCTAACTAAAGAATTTATAGAAATGTTCATTTAAAACAGACACACACGTTCAAAAACTTCAGCATATTACCAAAACAAAACAAAAATTTAAGCTCCCAATGTGTTGAAGTTCACCAAAACAAAACAAAAAACTTCAGCTCCTAAACAAAAATAAGCTGAAGTTCACCAGCTACAAAATACAAAACAGACACACACGTTCAAAAACTTCAGCATATTACCAAAACAAACAAAAACTTAAGCTCCCAATATGCTGAAGTTCACCAAAACAAAACAAAAAACTTCAGCTCCTAAACAAAAACAAGCTGAAGTTCACCAGTTACAAAATACAAAACAGACACACACGTTCAAAAACTTCAGCATATTACCAAAACAAACAAAAACTTAAGCTCCCAATATGCTGAAGTTCACCAAAACAAAACAAAAAACTTCAGCTCCTAAACAAAAACAAGCTGAAGTTCACCAGTTACAAAATACAAAACAGACACACACGTTCAAAAACTTCAGCATATCACCAGAACAAAACAAAAAAACTTAAGCTCCCAAACATCAGCTACAAAACAAAACATCAACTGCTAAAACATTGAAGTTAACCAGTTACAAAACAAAAAAACTCAGCAAAGCACAAATTTAACACCAATAACTAAACACAAAAAAATAAAAAAATATCAGCTCCATAAAATTAAGGTATACATGATAAAAAATCTCTATAAAACTAACCCCTAACAACCTATTAAACATGAATATCACAAAAAAACAAACAAAACCCTATAGAACATGACTATCACAAAAAAAAAACAATACCCAGAAATTAAAGCGTAAAGGTACTGCAATGTACCTGTGATTATACGTAATATTGTTGGCGAACAAACAGTTGAAAAATCAAAAATCAATGACGATCGTAAAAGCGAAGAACGGGAGAGAGAGAGAGAGAGATAGAGAGAGAAAGAGAGTATTTGCAAAGTAGAGGAATGGGGTTTATGTGAAGAGAAAGTAGGCTTGTAATAAAAAGGGTAAAATTGTCTTTTCTAAAGGCTTTTAACAAAAAAACGGGTACGGGTGCAAACATAAAAACAAGCGGGTACAAGTTAAAAAGAGGCGCCTAAATAGGGTGCCCCGTGCAATTTTTACGCTCCAACTACAGTTAAACTGGGCTTCAACGACAGTAAAGCCCAATAAATATACTTTCTCCCGTAAACTAGGCTACAACTATAAAACGAGCAGCCGGTAGAAGATTTCATTTGTATAGTTCTTTTTTTTTTTTTTGAGCAAACATGAAATATATATATTAAAAGTTACGTAATACTTGGTACATCATAGTCATATCTTGTGTCACGTAGGACACTTTGATTACCTAAGCTTGCTAACATATTGCAAGCATCTCGAGTTAAATACTTCACAAAAACACATTGTTCTTCTTGATCATTCTTTAAAAAAGATTCAACATAAGTAGGAGGCAGTATAAAAACTTTTTTTTCTTTTGCTTGAATATTTGCCTCCTTAGCCAGTTGATGTGCCACCTTATTCCCTTGCCCGAATACGTGCGGAGGAGCATCACCTTCCCCTGATGTATTAACAACCTGCATTCAATAATAAAATCATCAAATAGTCTATTGCCGTGTTGTATAGTTTGTATTACCTCCGTGCAATCAGTTTCTATTTCCAACGGGAACAATCCCCATTCATGAGCTGTTTGAAGTCTTTCCAGTGGTGCTTTAATTTCTGATTCCAAAAAGTCCTTTGCATATATGGATTTTGTAAAGCCAACCACCCAATGTCCCTTTGTATTGCGAAAAACACCTCCCATGTTACTTTTTTGATAGTTGTCCTTAAAATTGGCATTAATATTTAATTTGAACTAGCCTTTAGGTGATTTTTGCCGTTTAACTTCCAATGATATTTTTTTTAGTGGGATAAAACTATTTTCAGTAAGAAATGTGAATTCTATGGCCTTTTGAACAATCATGTTTACGATAATAGGGTTGTTAGACTAACACTTCAACGTTGCGAAAAACTTACAATCAACAACAATACAAAATCACAATTATTGAAAAAGGGTAGATTTTTTAATAAATTCCTAGAAATATTATTGTATTTATGCTTTAAATTAACTTTAAATCACCATATATAAACTATTTCGTTTAATGATAATCAAAACTAAAAATCTATATATAGAATAGAGAATAGGGGAAAAGTTAGAATACACATATAAACTTAGAGCACATAATATTTATATAACAATCATAAAAGAATAACGATATGGTTTGCAACAAATTCATAAAAGCATTATTCCATTGATGATTTAATGAACTTAAATTATAGTAGTTTATAATAAAAAAATAACATAAATTTAAATTATAGGTAAGATACCTAGGTAAAATATCATATTTCATAATTACAGAGAGGGATTGAAAATATTAAGGGCAAAATACATTGCACAGGATAATAGGGGAAATTGTGCATTGCTCGTAATTAGAAGGGGAATTTAATTCTAAAAGCAAAATTAAGGCGTAAATGGTTTTAACCAAATACTGTTTTGTTTTGCTGTGTAACAACTGAATGGACCTTAGCAATAACTCGCAAGTTTTTCGACAACAAACATCAAAATTAAACAGACCTCATAAGGCTAAGTTGAATGGAAGTTAACAACAATTCACTTTTGTTTAATACTCTATGTTTTTAAATACAGCATTATGTTTATTTTCCGTTGATTATAATCTTTTTGTGACCTTAATTCTACAAGGAATAAATTGAGAGTTAAAAGATGAATTTGCCGACACACGTTACCCAAATAATTGAAATGAAAAATTAGCATAAAATTGAGGAATCACTTTCGCTATAAATTCTTGTCGACATGAATCCGTGTGCTTTTAAAATTCTTCTCGGTTACAAATTTTTATATACTTCATATATAAACAATATATTCTGAAATTTATTTGTAGGGAAAACAACTTCGACATCCATACCCTTGTATCAATTTTACATTGACGAGGCTAACAGTTTAAGCTGGAAATTATAGTGCAGACCGCGTTGGGATATATTATAGTATATTATTCGCAGATACAGAACATACATAAAATGTTAATGAGTTGCAAATTCTTGAGAGAAAACATTAGTGAATATATGGGCTCCAACTCTACTCACAGTGAACTCCAATAGCTACCACATTTACTACTATTCTTTTGCATCCGAGAAGATATGCCTAATTATTCTATTTATTGTGGAGATGAAATATGCTTAGGATAGTGTGCTTGACACGCCTCCAGCTCAGGAGCGGATTCAACCTTATTGTGTTTATTTAAACTCAGTACTTTCAACGTGACATATGTAAAAATCACTTAAAGCATGTTTGGACATGCTTCTCCCATCCTAGAAGTATTTTTTTTGCTAAAAAAAATACTTTTTTTAGTTGAAGTGTTTGACCAAGCTTTTGGAAGGAAAAAAAGTGCTTTGAAGAGAAGCAGAATCAGTTTTGGAGAAGCAGAAAAAAGTAGTTTCTCTCCGAAAACACTTTTTTGAAAAATACTTTTGAGAAAATACACTTTGAACCAATTTTAAAAAGCCTGGCCAAACACTACTTGCTGCTCAGAAAACCAAACACAAACTGCTTCTCAACAAAAGTGCTTTTGAGAAAAGTACTATTGAGAAAAAGCACTTCTCAAAATACGCTAATTTTTGCAGTTTGGTCAAACATGCTATAAATTGCCACAAATAATAAATGTGAACTCATAGCTTTAAAGATACAATGGGTTCAATGCTATGAACCTTAAAGATTGAACTCATAAAGTTTAATCCTTAATCCGCCTCTGCTCTAGCTTCATTCTATTCTCCATATCATTTTACAATTAATAGCCTGTCCAATCAAACTTTATTTTTGGGGCCAAAAGTGCTTTCTTTTGAAGCTAAAAGTAATTCGTTTCTTTCAAATTTAAGGTATTTGGCCAAACCTCTCGACGGGGAAAAAATGCTTTTGAGTATAAGTAGAAGCAGTATTTTAGAAGCAGAAAAAATAACTTCTCTATAAAAGCATTTCTTTGAAAAACACTCTTGAGAAAAATACACTTATAAGTACTTTTAAAAAAACTTGGTGAAACATTAATTGCTGCTAAAAACTACTTTTCAAATTGATTAGACAAACGCAAATTACTTTTCATCAAAGTAATATTTTTCAAAATAAACTAAATTTAGAAGCTGGACAAAATAGGCTAGAAGTACCTTTCAGTATCCTTTCCCACGAATTTTCTTTTACTTAGGAAAAAAAATAGAACAACGATTTTATGATATTCATAAAATTAGAAAATGAGTTGATGTGATCGGAGACCACCAAATCAGCTGGCAGTTTCTTGAGAGGATTCATGTCACGAATTGTAATTGTGACATTTGATTCTCAACGTTAGGCGGGGTCATTTATATGCACTTGGTCCAAATAGACATCTCAATAGTCTAGTTTTTTAGTCCATTAATATTAAGTTCATAAACTAGTTCTTTATTTTATTCCCTAATGACTAAAGTCACAATTGAGGACATATGTCCTCATTAGTACTAGGTTGTTATATGGACAGTCGTATCCAAGCTTGTCCTTTTGTATTTAGATAGTTCATCTTCATTGTAAATTCTCATGTGATGAATTTAGAATTTTATCGTTTTAGTTTTTATTTTCTTTCTTTTCTTAGTTCTTTGCTTCCTTAATCCAAATTGGTAGCTTAAACACTACATTTTGGTATCAGAGCATTGGTCTTGGTATCAATGGTGAACCCCTCCGCGCGAATCTGATGATGACAGCGATGCCTCGTCGAATCTGGAGCTACAACTTCAGACGTTTATGGAGTCCTCTACTAAGTGCATGGAACAAATCGAGGAAATATAGAGAAGGAAGGTTGTTGTCATGGACATGAATATGAAGGATCCTTCTCTATTGGAATGTCTCAAGGCAACTTTTATGTGGAATCAGGCCAATCATCTATGAGTGGCACGTTATGCCAACAGCTTCACCTGTAACTCCAGTTTATTCCAACTCTGCTACAGTAATCCAAATTTCTCAAATATAAGTCGTCGTCTTATTTCATTTAATCCAAATCTTGGTGTACCGCGTTTGTAGACATATAAAATTTATTGGGTCTAATCCATACAAAATTTGGATTAAATTCAATTGGGTTAAATAATTAATTTGGGCTTTACAAGTTAAATTAGTCCATTTTATTATTTTCGATCCCAAGGTTCATTTCATCTTAAGGCCCAGATCATGCCATGTGTCAAGTGACATGGCATATCTAGTCAAACTGCAAGCCAAAAAGATGAAATCATATGTTAAATGATGTGGCAATCCAAGTCAAAAGCAAGAACCAACCACAGGTCTCCAAGTGGCTAAAATGACATAGGCCAATTAGAGTCAGCCAGAGAGTTCATACGTAGTTGGACTGTCCATCCTCTACCTCTATAAATAGAGGGGTTACATAACTCTCAGAAGATAGAGAGTTGGAGAAGAACATTACGCAATTGGTAAGGCATCCACAAACAGAGAGATCAATCATCAAGTGCATAGTTCTTCAACAAAGGAGTGATCAACGGAGTTCTTCCCGGAGATCAACCCGTAACAACAAAGTGTTGCTCGACGATCTTGGCGATCAAATACACCACAAGGAGTTCAGCATCGTCCTACATTCGAGAAAGACGCTTCTCAAGTCCGCGGATCATGGAGAATTTTAGAGAGGAGAATCAAGGGATACATAGAATTTTACTCACAAATATTTATCAATAAAATCTCTTTTTCTTCATATTATTTTTATTGCAGTTTATTTTCCATACTAAGAAAATTTGTTGTGAACAAATTTTGGCATGCTCGGTGGGACAAATTCTGCCCTTCATCTCTCCTTCTTGCAAGTTGAAAACTAAAAACTTCAGATCTACTGCTAGAATGGCCTTCTGCAAGTGTGATGTTTCATGCAAAGATGCTACTGTTGCCGCATCCGCTGAGCTCAGTCATGTTGGCCCAATCACTCGAAGCAAGTTCAAGACTAGTGGCTTGGATGGATCTGAATACTTCGCCTCCTTGGAGATGGCAAAGAAGAGCAGATCTCAGATGACGTCCGCAATCGCAATCTCTGGGGGCAACACCCCATTTTTGCTATTTGACAAACTTTCTCAAATAGCCTCAAACCTTGGTGGATTTGAGGATTTGGTGGATTCTCCAGTTTCAACAAAGTCAATGCCTTAATCATGATGGAACATGATACATAGGTCTTGAAGAAATCTATTGAAGACAAAGACCTTTAAATCGCTCAACTCATGAACAAATTGGTAGCTTATACACCTGGAGAGCTGATCCATGTCCCTCCTTGTTCACCTATGTTCACATGCCAAAAAATAGTTGTTGAGGAATCATTTGCAAAGTTCAACATTCAAAAGGAAAAGCAATCCACTTCATTTGCGGTGTTATCTGTCCAACAATTGCAAGACATGATAATGAACACCAACAGAGCTCAATATGGTGGACCATCGTAAAGTTCGTTGTACTACTCTAAGTCTTATACTAAGATGATTAATTGTTTAACCATGCCAACCACTTATCAACCACCAAAGTTGCATCAATTTGATGGAAAAGGGAACCCAAGGAAACATATTGCTCACTTTGTCGAGACTTGTAGCAATGCTAGAACACATGGTGACCTTTTGGTAAAAAAATTTATTCGTTCTCTGAAAAGGAATGCATTTGACTGGTATGCTGACTTGGAACCTGAGTCCATTGATAGCTGGGAGCAACTTGAGAAGGAATTTCTCAATCGTTTTTACAGTAACCGAAGAACTGTAAGCATGATAGAGTTAACAGGCACCAAGAAAAAGAAGGACGAGCATGTGGTGGATTGCATTAATTGTTGGAGAACATTAAGTTTGGACTGCAAAGATTGCCTTTCAGGAATATCTGCTATGGAGATGTGCATTCAAGGAATGCACTGGGACCTTTTGTACATCCTACAAGGGATCAAACTACGAAATTTTGAATAACTTGCAATGCGAGCGCACAACATGGAGTTAAGCATCACAAATCATGGAAAGGCATCTCCATTTGCTGATCAGAAGGAGTTCAAGAAAAATGTTGCATCGAAAGAACCAAACCAAAGAATCAATAGCGGTGAAAGAAATTTCTGTGAAGGTCACTACTAAGAAAAAAATGAAGGAGTATAAGATCCCGAGTCAATATCCTAAAGAGGAGAAGCGTCATCCCATCTTGAAGGAATTAGAGGCGAAGGTTTAACCATTTCCAGATTCAGACGTACCCACAATCCTTGATAAATTGCTGGACAAGAAAGTCATCGATCTCTCTGAATCAGAAAGTCTAGAGGAAATTGGCAAAGTTGGCGATCCGAAATACTGCAAGTTTCGTCGCGTCATTAGCCACCCTACAGAGAAATGTTTCGTCTTGAAGGAGAAAATCATGGCTCTTGTAAGTGAAGGAAAAATCATCATAGACATGGAAGAAACAACAGATGCAAATCATGCAAGTATCTTGCTCAAAGAAAATAAGTTTTCAAGGTTGCAGAACGCGTCAAGTACCGCCTTCCTACAATTGGGAAGTTTCGAGCCCGTTGAAGTTGATCTTACAAGGAAAACTCTTGAAGGCTCACTAGAGATGGACACTCAGTTTAAAGACAGAGACGATGAGGGTTGGACTTTAGTCACTCACAAGAAACAAAAACATCAAGCAGTTTTTAGGCTACAACTTCCTAAGCCAAGAGAAAAAAATGAGCAATGTGGATAAGCTACAACCACCAAGAATTATCAAATCTTCTAATAACAAGAAGATTAGCGGTGCCTTATTGCTGAATTTCCGAAAACCCATCATATTGCATGAATTCTTTCCTGGAAAATTCCTTCATGGAGGTCATGTTGGTGCAAATCATGTAGCTTCTAGTACTGATGAAACAAAGGAAAGCAACAATGAGCATGCTCCAATGAAAACACAAGAACAACATGATAACAAAAAAGTTGTCATATGTTGTGCAACAATTTCCTTCACAGATGATAACTTGTTGCTGGGGTCTAAGCCACATAACAAACCTTTGTTCGGTGTAAGGTCCATTCGGGAACAACATCTCAATCGTATATTGTTGATGATAGTTCAACTATCAACATCATACCAAATATGGTGCTAAAAAAGCTTGGGATCTCTATCGATGAGCTATCCAAAAGTAACCTAACAATCCAAGGTTTCAACCAAGGAGGACAATGAGCCATAGGTATGATCCGAGTGAGATTATCCATTGGTAAGATGAAGTCAAAACCCTAATTCACGCCATAGATACTAAAACATCATACATCTTGTTGCTTGGACGTCCTTGGATTCATGAGAACGAGGTGGTATCATCTACTTTGCATCACTGTCTGAAGTACAGAAGGGATGGAGAGATAGTTAAAATTGATGCAAACATCAAGCCTTTCATTGAGACGGAGTCATATTTTGTAGACGAAAAATTCTACCTAGATTCTTGTGAACCGAGTGTAGAGAAACCATCATTAGTCGACGAAGCCGATGTCAATTCAGAAGAAGAAAATGAGGCTCAATGGACTGCCGCCAAGTTGTCTAAGAAGAGAATTGAAGAAGTCTCAATTAAGTTATCATCATCTGGAGGTGACATACAAACAAATACTAATAAGGAGCATTTAATTTTTTGCTATGTTCTACATGAGCGTCAAAAGAAAGGACAACCTATATTAGAAGAATATAGTTCAAAGAAGAAAATGAGTCACATAGAGATACAAGAGTTGAAGGAGCATATGACCTTCCCGGTCTCACAAATCCCATATGTGACTTATGAGTCTGCTAATGGAAATCTCCAAGCTGATAAAATAAAATGGCACTTTGATCCTAAGGCTTTCGTACTACTTGAAAAGTCTGGTTACGACTTTTCGAGTCCATCAAGAATATGAGAACTCAAAGACGAAGTCACTGGTGAAAAGATACATGGGTTCAATGAGTCCCAAATAAAGTTGAGAAAGCAAGGTCAATACGTTTCCACTCCAAAGTTTGGGTTGGGAACCACAAGGAAGCCACCATCTAGAAAGATACTGGCAAAACATAAGGATCAAGTCCATGAGGAGCGGGATTATTATGAAGTTGTTGCTGACAAAGAAGTCTGTAGTGCTTTCCCATCACGTATGAAGAGGAAGTCTATTTTGTCAATATCCAGAGATGGTCCACTAAAGGTGAAAAGGAGAACCATTGTTTACACTTTCCAGCCTTGTAAAGAATCAAAGAAAGAGAAATAAGCCATGTTGACCATCCAAGGGAGTCAAAGAGAAAAGTCAGACTTAGTGGAAACATCCTATCACATAACTGTGGAAGATAGCCCATGCCTTGACGTTGAGGATGAAGTATAAGAGGCTCCCCCTCAACTAGAAGATGGTGGATAATCAACTGTGGATGAGCTTAAGAAATTCAATTTAGGCACTCTGAAAGATTCATGCCTCACCTTCATTAGTGTGCTTCTTACACCTCCGGAGGAGGAGGAATACTCCAAGTTATTGACCAAGTACAAAGATGTCTTCGCTTGATCGTATAAAGAAATGCCTTGTCTTAGTCCTAAGGTAGTCGTTCATCATTTAGGGATCAAAAATGGAGCACGCCCTGTGAAGCAGTCACAACGCATGTTTCGACCCAAGTTTTTACCATAAATTGAAGTAGAAGTCAACAAGCTCATCGAGGATGGATTTATTCGAGAGGTAAAGTACCCCTCATGGATATTGAATATTGTACCTTTCGAGAAGAAGAATGGTCAAATACGTGTTTGTGTTGACTTTCGAGACCTAAACAAGGCATGTTTGAAAGATGACTTCCCGCTACCAATTATTGAACTCATGGTTGATGTTACAACAGGGCATGAAGCTATGTCATTTATGGATAGATCCTCCGGATACAATCAAATTAGAATGTCTCCAAAAGATGGTCCATATTGTTTAACCAATATGAGATCACATACACACCTCAAAAAGCTGTGAAAGGGCAAGCACTAGCCAATTTTCTGGCTGATCGCCCTTTTCCGGCGGAATGGGAGCTTTCATATGAGTTTCCAGATGAAGATGTTTTGTTCATTAAAGAATGTCCACCATGGAAAGTGTTATTTGATGGATCTGCACGTCGTAACGGTGGGGGGCAGGCGTTATATTGATATGTCCAGAAAGACAAGTCTTGCCACTCTCCTTTGTTTTGGGTGAAACATGCTCCAACAATGTCGCAGAGAACCAATCTTTGATCATCGGTCTCGAAATGGCATTAGTCATGAAGATTCTAGTGTTGGAGATCTACGGCTACTCTAAGCTTATCATCAACCAACTTTTTGGGAGTTACGAGGTAAAGAAGGAAGATCTCTTGCCATACCATCAATATGCTTCTGGTTTACATGAAAAATTCGACCAAGTGTTCTTAAACCACGTCCCAAGAGAAGAAAATCGCAAAGCTGATGCTTTGTCTAACTTGGACACGACCATGGCACTTGGAGAGAATGAGTCAACAAATGTATATGTGTGTCATCGATGGGTTATTCCTACACTTATGGATCTTCAAATCAACAAAAGCCATCATATATCTGTCCAAGTGATTGAAGAAGAAGATTAGAGGCAACCACTGATAGAGTACCTTGAACATGGAAAGTTAGCTGAGGATCTGCGACAAAGAACAGACATCAAACGGAGAGCGCCACGATTCATCTTGTATAAGGGGACATTATTTCGCCACTCTTTTGAAGGACTATTCTTTTGATGTCTTGACAAAGAAGAAGCTCGCCAAGCAATGAAGGAAGCACATTCTGGCTCATGTGGAGCACACCAATATGGTCCCAAGCTCCATTTCCTCATCAAGAGGATAGGCTACTACTGGACGACAATGGTGAAGGATTGCATGGATCATGCCAAAAGATGTCAAGCGTGTCGATTTCATGCCAATTACATCCACTAACCTCTAGAGCCTCTTCATCCAAATGTAGCTTCATGGCATTTTGATGCATGGTGACTTGACGTTGTTGGACCGCTTCCAAAGTCATCAAAGAGACAGATGTACATATTGTCCACTACAGACTACTTCTCTAGATGGGTTGAAGTTGTTCCACTCAAGGAGATGAAAAAGGAAATTGTTGTCGATTTTATCAAGTTATATATAATTTTTTAGGTACAACATACCAAGATACATAATCATTGATAATGGAACGCCATTTGACAACAAGCTCGTGAAGAGTCTGTGCGAGAAGTTCGATTTCAAGAAACATAAGTCTTCAATTTATAATGCTCCTGCCAATGGCCTTGCTGAAGATTTTAACAAGATGCTTGGTAACCTTTTAAAGAAAGTGGTTGCAAAGAACAATAGAGACTGGCATGAGAAAATTGGTGAAGCTTTATGGGCATACCAGAAAACCTTCAAAACTGCACAAGCAACTCCTTTGGTATATGGCGTATAAGCAGTCCTTCTGTTCGAACAAAAAATTCCATATTTGCATATCGCAATTCAAGAAGGACTCGCGCCTGAAGATAATTATCAACTTTGCCGAGAAGATTTAGAGGCATTGGATGAGAAAGCATTGGAAGCACAACAAAAATTGGAGTGTTATCAAGCTCGACTAGCTAGAGCCTTCAACAAGAAAGTACGGCCACGATCATTCCAAGTGGGAGACTTAGTCCTAGTTGTTCGATGACCCATAATCCTCAACAATCGCATAGGCGACAAGTTTACCTCAAAATGGGATGGGCCATATGTTGTGAAGGAAGCCTATTCAAGGGGCGCATACAAAATCGTTGATAAGGATGGTCTTAGAGATGGTCCGATCAACGAAAAATTTCTAAAGCAGTACTTCTAATGAAAGTCTCCTACTCTCCTCGGCGCACGAGCCTAAACTGCAAGTCATGAAGCTCCTTAATACACGAGCCTAAATTTCATATTGCTACGGTCCTCGACGCATAAGCCTAAACTGTAAGTCATGAATCTCTTTAATGCACGTGCCTAAACTGCATGTTGCTACACTCCTTGATGCATTAGCCTAAACTTACACGTTGCTACACTCCTGGCCCGCATGATCCTAAACTGTGTTCGGCCAGAAAAAAAAGTCCGCTAGGTTGAAATTCTCGCGAGTGGAGGCCTAGGCAAAAATTAGGACATAAAAAAGAACTCACCCCTATGAACTACGTTATGACTTGATCCTCTTCATCGAGGTATGTAGCCATCTTAGAGTTTCGTTCTATGTTCAGTCGCATGAGTTTTTAAAAAACAAAAATTTGGCATCTGATCTCGTCCAAGTCACATCTCTATTCGGGGTTGTGAAATGGTCAATTGAAATAATAATAACCAACTAGAAGTCAGGATCGAATCCACAAGGAGCATAAATGATATTAGTGGTATATATTTGGATAAAGCGCGTGAAGTATCGTATCTTAGTTGCACTTCCACAAATGTTGTTTTGATTTTACTTCTAAAAGTGCACTAAGGATTGCAATTCTATAATACGAAACTAGAGAATAATATTCTTGTTGTTGTTTTCAAATATGTAAAAGGCCTAGGGCTGTGACTTTCACCTAAGGCTCTGCAGATTTTCGTTCACATTCTGCGACCGCAGATAGAATTTTACGGTCCGCACTTTTGCTTGTGTGCCTGGTTTTGTCCTTGTTCAAAGCACTCCTTCTTGAGTTGGATTTCATCATAATATCTCATTTTCCAATAATCCTGCAAGTAAGCATATTTCATCAGTTCTCGGGAATACCTTTAAACATTTTTGAACTAAAACGAAAGTCAAAAGGCGCTAAGAAGTAGTCAAAATCCTCACTTATCAACTCCCCCAAACTTAAGATTTTTCTTGTCCTCAAGAAAATAAGGTAATTCCCACCTCCACAAGATAAGAGCTATTCCAGCTAATATACGATGAATCCAACACACATCAATTGGGACCAACAATTACTCACAACACTTATGAATTATCAACAAGACAATGATTTGAAGTTTTTAAGCATAAATAGTTCTAATGTGACACTAGAGCATCAAGAGTTGACTTTATTCATAAAGGAAGTTCTCTCATTCATGTAGGTCATTGTGGATCCCTAAGAATGTAGAGTTATCTCACTTAAGAATGTAGCACTCAATTCAAGGATTTGTGAAAGGTTCGCTCATCTCTCTCAAACGAATGTCACAAGTACAGCTCGAAGTACCATATGCTTGCCCCTTATTTAAATCACCACTAATGTAAGTTCACTCGGCTTGAAATCATGTAGAGATTTTTCGGAATGTAATGAAGGCTTTTGGACTAAGATAGGGAATGTTGGAATAGAACAGGTTCATCTTTCCTTAAGCACTCCATTTTCTCTTTTTGGCTCATGCTTTACCGACTCTTTGAGGCATTTTATTTTTCCTTGGGGGAACTAGAGAGACTTGACATCACTCTTTCTTGGCCATGATATTCATTTTCTCCTTCTTTATTTTCTCCATGCTTTGCATTTTTGCTTTTCTTTGAATCCCTTCAACTCTTCAACTTATTCACTTTCTTTTTGCATTTTTCTTTTGTTCTTTCTTTCTTTCTCTTTGCCTTTACTTTTCTTCATTTTTTTCTCTTTTTGTACCTTGATACCACTTTCAAACTCCTCGTCTCTCCCCCAAACTTATGTTTTCGCCAATTATTTCTCATAAGTGTTAAGGAAAGCTTGGGTGCCAAGAGAGGGTCATTACCAAACAGGTAAAGGCTTGTAACATTGTTATCAAATGAGAAAGGTTTTAGGCTCAAAAGGGTTGACTAGAGATAACATCAAAATTTCAAAACGGGTCAAGGAGAGCCTACAATCACTTCTCAAGCCAAGCAAAACTTAAAATTTCGTCTAGAAACACATTCGGGGCAAGTTCTAGACCATTCACTCGTGTACTTGGACTTGCAACAAAATATCTCACCTCACACACAGCTGGATTGTTAAAGAGAATAGAATCGAGGTCCCACAACAACTATATTCCAGATTAAAAATAACTAATGATTCAACTAAACTACTCGATGATTGCCTAAGTCAACACAAGAGTCACAAGGTCACTAACTAGAGATATTTCTTTTCAAGAAATTATTTTTAATCATAGTGTGTAGTTAAGTGTTGTTGGTACTAAGTGAAGCATGCTTGACTCTCTTATTTATTATTACTACTATTTTTACCTAAACATCAAAAATAGACTCAGTCCCTTAAGAAGGTTGTCACGCCATCCATCGTTGGGAAGAGTCACCCGGTTCACACAAAAATCACCTTTGGAAAGAACCGTGGCATTAAGAAAACCAAAGGCTTATTGATCACTAAAACATAAAAAGAAGCTACTAAGTCAAAAAGAAGTTGTTAAAGTAAATAAGAAGCTATTAGGCTAAACATTGACTATTAAGAAAACAAAATAAAGAAGCTATGAAGTAAACTACTGAAAGCATTAGCAAATATACAAACTGAGAAAGGGAAAGAGAATATATACATCAATAGAAAAAGACGAATATGTACAATGAAAATGAAAAGAAGAAAATATTATTAGTTATTACAGGACAATGTCAAATGTCATATAGCAGCATCACCTCCCTCAGGCTCCTCCAACTGGATCTCATCATCCTTTGATCGGGGAGTAGCTGGGTTGGTGAACATTTGTAGCACTGTCTCAGCAGTGTGGGCAGTGAGGTATGGCTCATCCGACTGTCCAGCTGGTGCCACTGGTGCTGCTGGTACTGATAGATCTATCTCCATCGGTAAGTCAAATGGGAGATCACCAGCTGCTGTTATCTTGGTCACCTCTCGTCTCAATTTTCCACTGATTTTCTCGAAGCCTGGAATTTTCTCATCTTCTTCACCTGCTTCCCTAGCTACTCAATTTCTCCCCTGTGTGCCACCAAAGTGTCCATGATGTTTTTTTGGTTCTACAAAATCATCTTCAAAGTTTCCTCTACTGACGGAGGAACCAGGGGTGCTGGGATAGAAGTTTGTGCTGTAATAGCACTGGATAGGTGAGACAGCTTTGCAATAGCTGTCTGCATCTAGTTGTTGAGACTCACCAGTATCTGGGAGACTCGCAGTGCAGATAGTGGATAAGTGTATGAGGAAGGCACTGATACTGATGGTCCTGAAGATGGAGGTGGAGGCATGACAACTGACTTGGTGGAAGGCTCGACTACTGTGGAAGGCAAGGAAGCTGTAGAAGGCATAGCAGCTGAATCTGCAACTACCACTGATGGCTCATCAGACTGGCCTATGGTAGTAGTCAACTTACCCTTGTTCTTCGAGTTCCTTGGGTCCTTCATAGAGTACCAGGAGAAAGGCTTCGTATACCGAACCTTCGTATCAAAGCTCCTAGGCTCCACCCCCGCATCTGTGAGATACTCCGTGATAGTGTTGGGATACGGGTAGGAGCTCTCACCCTGCCAGACAACCAGCGACATATTGGTCGATATGATGGCACCCGTATTGAATGGGTACCCGGCCATGTTGGATGCAACTAAGACTGCTCGGGGGACTGAAAGATTGTTCTCATTATGGCTCGGATCTATGCGATTGAATACAAATGCTTGCCACCCTTTTGCCTCAAAGTTAAGGGCAGTTTGCTGAATGGGAACCCCTGTTGTGATCCATGGTGGTGGTTCTAGAGTTTCTAAGATCTAAGCTAACCAAGGACGAGCTGCATCACCCATTGCAAACTTCTCCAAGTATTGAACTGGCTCCACCTTCTCGAACCTCAAATAGGTGTTCAAGGTGATCTGATCAAATATAACCTTCAAGTTCCTCACCTTAGTCCCCTTTTTGATGTGCACCAAATTGGCGTAGAATTCCCGGACTAAGTGCTCCTTGGCATCCAAAACACTTTGAGTGAACCATGTCCACCATTTTCTCTCCATGAACTGCTTTTCCACATTCAGATTGAATCTATCTTGGTCTTTCAAAAGGAATTGTCGCTCAAGTGTGAGATCTCTGAGGCCACCACTCTCGGAACCTGGTAAAAGGTGTTAGGCTCACGTATCTATCTTCCCAAATCTCCTTCTTTTTTGACCTCTCGAGGCCGGTAACTCTGGTATCACCCCCTCGACCGTCATCCAGAATATCCTCCTCATCATCAATTGTAACTGGTGCGATAGGGGCGTGAGTTGATGAGGGTTATGAACCCTGGCTGCCATCTTCCCAACCCTCCGAAGTGCTTGCTGAGGTGGAAGGCTCATTACGAAGCTGATATCTTCCCAGAAATTGTTGTGGCTGAGATAGGGCCTCAGGTTGTGCCACCACAGAGTGTCGCTCATATGCTTCCCTAAACGGGATGTAAGAACTTGATTCATAGGGCTCTGTGGCCCTACCTCGCCCAGTACTTGTCTTTTTTGAAATCTCTTTTTGCACAGCGAGTGGTTGGGTACCCTTGCCTAGGCCTCAGGAGGGTTCGCCCCTCCCCTTAGATGTATCACCGTGTCCTCTTGATCTAACCATTGTCTGCAATACATAGCAACAGGAGTCAATTAAAGTTCAAAACCAGACTATAAAACAGTTGCAGACAAAACAGTATGCAGGAGGGGGAAGTGCGATCCGCACAATTTTAGGTACGGCCGCAGAAGGGCTTGTGCAGACCGCACAATTTTGGAAGTGCGGCCGCAATAGCTGATCTACAGTCTGCACAATTTTAAGTGAGACCGCACTATTGAATTTTGGTCCGCACAATTCAATCTCATAAAATACAATTCTCTAAAGTTCTGATATGCGGTCGCGGTTCAGTTTCTGCGGACAACACAATTTTGAGTGTGGTCCGCACAATCAATGCACAAATAGTCCCTAGCCTAAAGATATGTGGACCATAAAATTTCTTGTGCGGCCGCAAAATTTAAAATTATACGGCAATTAACTTAGGGTTTTTCAATTTAACACAATTTGGGCATGGTATTGGCAATTTAGACATGATACACAATTTACCTATCCCCTAATTAGCAAGTAAGAAGTTACCCACACAACTTTAAGCTCACATGATGAATAATTTGATATTTAGGCCTAAAAATAACTAAACTAATTATGAACAAAAATTTAGAAAATTAAAAAAAAAAAAAATCTAAAGATTGAATTGAACATACCAGTAATGTAGTGATGCAAGGAAGAATCAAAGATGACGAAACAAGAGTGATGCTTGAATCAATTTAGTGCACTGTGCTTCCTTTGATGTCAAATATTCAGAGTGTTTAAAGTTTTGAACAGTGGTAAGGGGTCAGTATTTATAGCTGGCCGATTTAGGGCAAAATTTTGAAGCTGAGTACGGCCGCACAATTTTGTGTACGGTCCAGACTCTTTACCTGTTACCAATTACCTTCCTTGACGATTTGCAGTCCGTACATTTCTGAGTGCGGTCACAGATCGACCATTTCTCTGACATGCAAACTTTAGAGAGTTTGCAATTTTATGATCTCCAGTTGTGCGATTTCATTGTGCGGCCGTAGACTCCTTTCTGTTGTGCCATTCAAGATTGTGCGGTCCGTAAAATAAATCTGCGGTCCGCACTTTTTCCACACTTAGCCATTTTCTTAGCACAATTCCTGCAAAGCACACTCATTCATGCAACACACTTCAAAACCAGTTAGCACAAAATAAGACCTACCTAAAGAAGAAGAAAATGAAACATGAGTTGCCTTCAATGAAGCGCCTGATTTAGTGTCGCGGCACGACGCAGATTACCATCAATCACTTGAAGTGAATCACTGTCACGACGTGGACATCACCAACCTTTCCAAGATAATGCTTCACCCGGTGACCATTGATTCTAAACACTTCATCATTTTGATTCATCAATTCTAATGCACTAAAGGGTGTCACACTCACAACCTCAAACGGGCCACTTCATTTAGACTTCAACTTTCCCGGAAACATCTGTAACCGAGAATTGAACAATAACACAAGATCACCTTCTTTAAAATCCTTGTTTCGAATGTACTTGTCATGGAGGTACTTCATCTTCTCCTTGTACAAAGAAGAACTTGTATATGAATGATACCAGAATTCATCTAGCTCATTCAAATGGGCCACCCTTAAGTTGGAGGCAACTTCCCACTCAAGATTTAGCTTCTTCAAATCCCACATGGCCTTGTGCTCAATTTCTACCAGAGGTGACAAGCTTTCCCAAACACCAACCGGTATGGAGACATCCCAATTGGTGTTTTGTAAGCCGTCCCATAAGCCCATAAAGCATCATCAAGTTTCTTCAACCAATCCATCCAGTTGGCATTCACTGTCTTTGACAAAATACTCTTGATCTCCCGGTTGGATACTTCCACTTGTCCACTTGCTTGAGGGTGGTAGGGGGTCAGACTTTGAGAGTGACACCATATTTGGTGAGTAAGGTATCGAAAGCTTTGTTCCAAAAGTGCGATCCCCCATCGCTTATGGTGGCCCTTGGAGTACAATATCTTGTAAAAATGTTCTTTTTCAAAAATTTCACCACACTTCTAGCTTCGTTGTTGGGTAGAGCAATGGCCTCAACCCATTTTGACACATAGTCCACAACTACCAAAATTTAGGTGTTCCTACAAGAGTTTAAAATGGTCCCATGAAATCAATGCCCTACTCATCGAAAATATCAATCTCCAAGATGGTGGTGTGGGGAATCTCATTTTTCTTTGAAATCCCACCGGCCCTTTGACATTTATCATAACGCTTGACTAGATAACTTGCTTCCTTGTAGAGAGTAGGCCAATAGAATCCACAACTCAATACTTTTGCCGCTGTTATTGCCCCAATATGGTGACCACCATATGGTGAAGAGTGGCAAGCCCCAAGAATTTCAATTTGTTCCTCCTCTGGCATACACCTTCGAATCACACCATCGGCACAAATGCGGAAGAGGTATGATTCATCCCAATAGTAGTCAAGCCAATCCCGTTTGAGCTTTTTCCTTTGGTTTGAAGAGAACTCATCTGGTAAAATACCACTCAAAATATAATTTACTAAATCAGCGAACCATGGCATATCGGTCATTGAAATGGCTATAAGTTGCTTGTCGGTGAAGGAGTCATTGATTTCAAGGCCGTCATGAGGCCTCCCCTCCTCCTCCAAGTGAGACAAGTGGTCTGCCACTTGGTTTTCACTGCCTTTGCGGTCTTGGATTTCTAGATCCAGCTCTTGCAATAAAAGCACCCATCTCATTAATCACACTTTTGAATCTTTCTTGCTCATTAGGTACCGAAGCGCCGCATGATCCGTGTGGACAATCAACTTTGTACCCATCAAGTAGGGACAGAACTTCTCCATAGCAAAAACAATAGCAAAGAGCTCTTTTTCAGTCACTGTGTAATTGACTTGGGAATCGTTCATGGTCTTACTATCATAGTAGACAGGATGGAAGTTTTTATTGATATGTTTTCCCAAGATTGCTTCGACCGCCACACATGAGCTCAAAAGGCAAGCTCCAATTCGGTGCAGTGATAATAGGAGTAGTTGTCAATTTGAACTTGAGCAATTCAAATGTCTTCATGCAATCCACATTGAAATGGAATTTGGCATCCTTTTCCAAAAGGTTACACAAGGGGTTCACCCCTTTGGAAAAATCTTTGATGATTAGGTGATAGAATCCCGCATGAACCAAGAAACTCCTCACTCCCTTCGTGGATGTTGGAGGTGTAAGTTTAGAAATCACCTTTATTTTAGCCTTGTCGACCTCAATGTCATTCTTTGAAATCTTGTGGCCAAGGACAATGCCTTCCTCGACCATGAAATGATACTTCTCCCAATTGAGCACCAAGTTCGTCTCTTCACATCTTTCCAAGACCTTATCCAAATTTTTCAAACAATCATCAAAAGAATTCCTGACCACAGAAAAATCATCCATGAAGACTTCAAGGAAATCCTACACCATGTCCGTGAACCTGGCCATCATACACCGTTGAAAAGTTATTGGTGCATTACATGGCATCCGCGAGAATGCGAAAGTTCCATAAAGACATGTAAAATATTCTCTTGATTTTCTTGAGCAATAAGAATTTGATTGTAGTCGGAATACCCATCAAGGAAACAACAGAAAGCACGGTTGGTCGACCTATCAAGCATTTGATCAAGGAAAGGAAGTGGGAAATGATCCTTCCTTGTGACTTTGTTGAGCTTGCGATAGTCCATACACACTCTCCACCCGGTCACCGTTCTTGTAGGAATCAACTCGTTCTTGTCATTGATTACCACTGTCATGCCCCATTTATTTGGGACACATTGCAACGGAGAAGTCCACAAACTATCGGAAATGGGGTAAACAACCCTGGCATCCAACCACTTTATGATCTCCTTTTTTACCACATTTTGCATGGTTCATTTAGACTCCATTGGATCAATGGAGGGTTTTGAATCCTCCTCCAAAATAATCTTGATGCAAAATGCGGGGCTTATACCCCGAATATCTACCAATGTCCATCTGATAGCTTTCTTCCTCTTTTGTAGCACCGCCAATGTGGAGTCTACCTGCACGTTAGTCAAACAAGAAGAAATAATAACCGGTAAAGTAGAACAAGGGTCAAGAAATTCATACCTGAGATGCGGAGGCAATGGCTTTAACTCCAAAGTGGTAGGCTCATCGATTGAGGGCTTTGTTGGAGGAGTCTTCCATTTTCAAGATGCAAGGACAATTTACGGGGTTCATAAGTGTACGACTCCATTCCTTGGAATGCATTCACACATTCCACATAGCCATCCTTCTCGTCATCATCAAGGTTTAGCAAAACAGCCTCCAAAGTATCATCAACATTTATTGTGGCACTAGTATCATCAATAATCACATCAGTCACCAAGTCCACAAACGAAAAAACTTCATTGCTATTCGGTTGACTCATAGATTTACACACATGGAAAACCACATTTTCATCACCCACTTGGGAAGTGAGCTCACCGGCTTCTAGATCAACAAGATCCATCTCCGTAGCAAGGAAAGGTCTTCCCAAAATAATCGGCACCCCATTTATTTGGGACACATTGCAACAGAGAAGTCCATAAACTATCGGAAATGGGGTAAACAACCCTGGCATCCAACCACTTTATGATCTCCTTTTTTACCACCTTTTGCATGGTTCATTTAGACTCCATTGGATCAATGGAGGGTTTTGAATCCTCCTCCAAAATAATCTTGTGCATGCAAATGCGGGGCTTATACCCCGAATATCTACCAATGTCCATATGATAGCTTTCTTCCTCTTTTGTAGCACCGCCAATGTGGAGTCTACCTGCACGTTAGTCAAACAAGAAGAAAGAATAACCGGTAAAGTAGAACAAGGGTCAAGAAATTCATACCTGAGATGCGGAGGCAATGGCTTTAACTCCAAAGTGGGAGGCTCATCGATTGAGGGCTTTGTTGGAGGAGTCTTCCATTTTCAAGATGCAAGGACAATTTACGGGGTTCATAAGTGTACGACTCCATTCCTTGGAATGCATTCACACATTCCACATAGCCATCCTTCTCGTCATCATCAAGGTTTAGCAAAACGGCCACCAAAGTATCATCAACATTTATTGTGGCATTAGTATCATCAATAATCACATCAGTCACCAAGTCCACAAACGAAAAAACTTCATTGCTATTCG
>ML315678.1:0-25000 GCA_005239505.1 Nicotiana paniculata
ACCGGGAAACACTTAAACCCGTCAAAACACGACTTCTGGCCGAACCGGGGACCTGGCGTTTGGTGGCTAACGCCTGGATAACGCCAGTCAAGGGCTGGCATTTCAGCCCTAACGCCTGGCTAACGCCTAGCAGGGTCAGGCTGTTTGGCTCTGTCGCCCGGATATCGCCCGGGTGTCTCCTTTCGCGTATTTTTCGACGTATTTGCATCCTTTTAGCCTCGTTTCCATCTCCACTTCACCTACACATGAAATAAACTCCATTAAGCACATAACAAGTGTAATTTTATCATTAATCCGCATAAAATGTAAGGTATATCACATGTTAAACTATGCAATTTAGTCTCGCATCGCGGACAAAGTTTCAGAAGTACCGAGGGTGGTACAGGGAGCATGTGAAGGGGCTCCGTGCAGGGTGTGACGTGACCACCCTGAAGGAGGAGATGAAAAAGAAAAATGACAAGTTGCTAGAATCCGTGGAGCGGTTTAGCACTCTGAAAGGGGCGTTGAAGATGAAGGACGAAGAGTTTGGGCTGAGCAGGGATTTTGAGTCTCAATGTCTCGACCTGCAGAGCCGGGTTGACTAGTGGCAAGATCAATTGAACGAGCACTAGTTCGAAGTAGACGGGGTCAAAGAGGAGGTAGCTGCTAAGCAGCAGCTTATCGAGGAGGCGGAGTCTTCTCGGAGGCAAGCTCGGAGGAGGGATGATCTTTTTTTGTTGTGTACAAGAGTCTCCATTTTGACTAGGATAATGCTCAGTCGACAATTAATGCTAAAAAGGCTCAGCTTGAGGAACACCCTAGCACCTTGAAGCTGATCGAATAAGTTATCAATGAGGGGCAATGGACACCTTTTCTTGATGGTCACCTTGTTCAATTGCATGTAGTCTATAAACATTCTCATGGAACCATCCTTCTTCTTCACAAACAACACCGGTGCACCCCATGGCAATACACTAGGCCTGATGAACCCCTTATCCAGCAACTCTTGCAAATTTTCTTTCAATTCCTTCAACTCTATTGAATCTATACGATACGATGGAATAGATATGGGTTGGATGCCCTCACCAAGTCAATACCAAAATCAATATCCTAATCGGGTGACATGCCTGGTAGGTCTTCTACAAATACATCTGGAAACTCCCTCACTACCGGAACTGACTCAATGGTAGGAGTATCAACACCAACATCCCTTACAAAGGCTAAGTACGCCAGATACCCCTTTCAACCATCTGTTGAGCCTTCAAAAATGAAACCACCCTACTAGAAATATACCCAAGAGAACCCTTCCATTACAACCTTGGCAATCCCGGCATAGCCAACGTCACGGTTTTAGGGTGACAATCAATAATAGCACGATACAGAGATAACCAGTCCATATCTAGAAGCACATCAAAATCCACTATACTAAACAATAAAAGATCCACACGGGGCTAGTAGGCCCTAATAGTGACCAAACAAGACCCATACACCCGATCTACCACAATAAAATTATCAACGAGTGTAGATACATGCACAGGAATATCAAGAGAACTATGGGGAAAATCCAAATATGATGCAAAGTACGATGAAACATAGGAATATGTATAAGTAGGATCAAATAGAACAAATGCATCTCTATGACAGACCAAAACAATACCTGTGGTAACTGTATCAGAGGCCTCTGCCTCGGGTCTGCTAGGAAATGCATAACAGTGGGCCTGACCTCCGTCCGACTGACCTCCACCTTTAGGACGGCCCCTAGCTGCATGAGCCCCCCCTCTAGCCAGTGAGGCTGGTAGTATAGCAATAGAAACTGGAGTCATTACCCGAGAACCCTACGGTGCTACGCCTCTATCCCATCTGGGGCAATCCCTCCTGATATTCCCAACCTTTCCATGCTAAAAACAACCTCGAGTTGAGAATGGCTGCTAAATCTAGGTTGCCTCTAGTAACCTAAGTACTCACTGGAAGAACCCTGGCGAAGGAGCACAGTAGGAGCTCGGTGATGGTAATGCATTGAATGAAGACTGAACTGGAGCACCACCAGCAGGCTGATAAGCTGAAGGAACTGGCCTACTAGGATGTCCTCTCCCGGAATGATCCCTACCTGTAGACGAGGTACCACTGAAACCACAAGAATATCGGGGCTTCTTTCCCCTCCCTACAATGGCCTCCCTGCTTTGACCATGTATGCACTTAATCGTGTATGCTATATCCATAGACTAAAGAAATATAGTACAAGTCTCTACCTCATTGACCATATCAATTTTGATGCCGAAAATTAGCCCCTCATTAAACCTCTTCACCTTCTCAACCTCGGTGGCTATCAGAAAAGCTGCATGACGGGATAGATCGGTGAATTAATCTCATATCTATAACCTTTCTGGAGGTGCTTGAACTGAACCCGCATCTCCTCCCTCTGCGTGAGTGGAATAAAGTTCTCTAAGAAGAGATGTGAGAACTGACTCCAAGTGAGTTGAAGTTACCATGCTAGCCTGCTACCCTTATATAACTGCCACCATCAATTATCTAGCCCCTGAACCTGAAAAGTAGTGAATGCAACCCTGTTAGACTCCACTAAACCAAGATTCCGCAGAATCTCCTGACAACCATCAAAGAAATCATGTGCATCTGCCAAAGGATTACCATTATAACATGGGGGCCCATCTTCTCAACTGTTCAAACCTCTTCTGCTCCTCCTTGGACATAGTGGCCTCCACAATATGCCGAATAGCAGCTAAGGGAGAATGTCCCCAACCTATACCACCCTTTGAGTCTGATAACCAGCCGCAACCTACTCAGGAGTGTGAGTAAAGGGAGTATGTACCCCTCCCCCAGCCTGAGAAGTAACCGGTGTCATAGGAAGTAGTCTAGTATGTGCAACACCCTCCACAAGACCAACCAGACGAACAAGGGAATCCTATGGTAATGGGGTAGCAATAAACCCCTCCAGGACCTGAGCTGGTCAAACTGGCTCACCTTGATCAAAAGCCTCCTCCTCAACTGGAGCGACTGGTGGCTCCACAACGGCTTCCCTAGCAGGGCCTATGACTACAGCGTGGTCCCTGCCTCTAGCTCGAATAAGACCTCTCGCAGCCCTAGTCTGAGGGGCTGGTGCTTGCTCGACTGCTCCTGAAGAATGTGTTCTCACCATCTGCAAGAGAATAGAAAGATAAGGATTCAAATTTCGGCTCAATAAAACTGCATGATAAAGAATGAAAGAAGTGTAGTTTCCTAACATCCTGTAGCCTCTTGGAGATAAGTACGTATGTCTCCGTACCTATCCACAAGACTTTATTAGACCTTCTCGTGACTCGTAGGATATAAGAAACCTAGAGCTCTCATACCAACTTGTCACGACCCAAAATCTCACCTCAAGGCCGTGAATGGCGCCTAACCGAACTTGCTAAGTAAGCCAACTCAAACATAATAAATAAAGTCCACTTTTATTATTTAACAGTGATGTATAACAACAAAAATGGAAATAGTCCCAAAATTAGTGCTAATACCAGATAAAAAACAAAAGAAGGCCAACACAATACACCCCACGACTAGGTGGCACAAGTACACGAGCAAATTACGAAAATGAGATTAGGTCTGTATATATGTCAAACTACCTGAAATACAATAGACAGAAATACATAAAAGGAACAGGGACTCGCGGACTACGAAATAGGACTATGTAGTGCAGCTCGCCCTAAGTCTCCGCGACACTCCTAGCCCAATCTGAAAGCTCTTCTAGAACCAAACTGAGGATCTTCACAAAATGATGTGCAGAAGTGTAGTATGAGTACACCACAATCAGTACCTAGTAAGTATCAAGTTTAACCTCGAAGAAGTAGTAGCGAGGCTAGATGCTTACAGATACTTATCACACATGTATAATAATAAAAAAACTGAGCAAAAGGAACTTCGTCAATAACAAGAATCACGACTATCAATAGATAAGCATGCTTTTCTAATACAATAATAACCCTAACATTGCTCATGTATTTTAATAAAAGATAACATGCTCAAATAACGGAGTCGGGACCCCCAATTAGCATATAACAGTGTCAATTAATAGTATGCGGTGAAATAAGTACTCTATAACGAGTTAATAATACGAATGCATGCTCAACCAATACACGATCCATGTATCCTGATACACAATCTGTGTATCACATAAACCGATACAAACTACATGTATTGATCCGGTACAAAATCCATGTACTGATTACGCTCACAGGGCCCAAAGTAACATATGTTATCACCTGATTCTGGAGAGACGGATCCAAATCCAAGCGCAATAGGGTTATAATAGCATCCCTTATAAGTCCATGTCCGATCATCTAGTCCAATGCGCCATAACTGTATCACATCCGCATGCTTACTCTTCGTGCCAAAATCCTTAGTCGTAATCATGTATCCATTGTTTAAATGCATGTATATGCTCAAGAATTCTAAATAAAAGGTGCACTAGGACTTAAATAATATCATATGTATGTGTGCTCATGAATTCTTTATGTGCATATGAGCAATTAAGCAAATTAACATATTGAAAATGAGTTCCCATTCCTTCATAATTGATCATAAGACTAGACATAATTTCTAGCATAAATAAGAGAGCAAACATAGTCACATAAGTCAAACAAATCATGAATCAATTGAGCACATAGTCAAACAAAGCATAAAATACTCAAATTTTATCCCAGTCATGATATAAACTCGGTATATGAATATACGCTCGTCACCATGTATATACACTACCCCCAATACCTTAAACACATAGCAAATGAGAAAATTCCTAGGGGTTTCCCTCTTAACAAGGTTAGCCAAAAGACTTACCTCCACCCAGTAGCCTCTAATCTCTCAAAATAGACTTTCTTCTCAAATAGATCTCTACACATGCCGAATCAAGCCAAATACAACTCAGTAACGCCAAATAAAGCAATAGGAATTGATCCCAAACAATAAAGATGAATTTTTAATCAATTGCACAAATTCAACCCAAAAAACCAATCTGAGCCCGCCTTCAAGAACCCGACAAAAGTTATAAATTCTGAATACTCATTAGAATACTGATCCAAATATATAAGTTTTACACGATTTCAAATTTATATGTTTCATTCAAAACCGACTCCAAATAGAGGTTCAAATCTCAATAAATCATTTTCCAAATAGACCTTACAAAAATCAGAATTTCTCCCTTAGATTTCATCAACCAAAGATGGAATCATGATATAAAATCAAGTCTATGTCTAAAACACGTGCCTTAGTTCAAGTGGTGAAAATCGCCTTAAAATCGCTAAAGTATGATCTCTCAATCTTAAAATATAATAAATAGGGAAAAACCCTCGATTAAAAGAGCACTGCCTGGTGATTGCACTTATACGGTCTAAATATTGCATCTGCGGTGCCACATCTACGGAAAATCTCTCGCAGGTGCAAAATTCCACTTAAACTCCAACCTTTACTTCTGCATTCCCAACTCTTCTTTTGCAGAGTCGCTTCTGCGACTCACTGAGCACACATGCGCTTTCGTATCTGTGTCCTTCCCTCTACAACTGTGAACCTCTTTCCGCATCTGCAGACTCGAACCTGTGGACAAAACCTCGCATGTGCGAAAATACCAAAACAAAACCTGGCAAATTCAACAAACTCACTCGACGCCCCCGGGACCTCATTCAATCATACCAACCAGTCCCAATATATAACACATACCTACTTGAGGTCTCGAATCACAAAAAATAACATTAGAACTACAAATCTCAACTCAATTCTAGCCTAATGAACTAATCCAACTTCCAACTCCCAAAACTCAAACTGAACTACGTCTAACCAACTTGGAATGACCTCAAATTTTGCGCCCAATTTCCAAATGATATAAGGGACCTATTCCCACTCATGTAAAATTCATTCGAACCTGATAACACCAACGTCAACTTCCGGTCAAACCCATGACCCTTCCAAACCTTCTAGTTTTCAACTGTGGCCAAAAAGAGCCAAAACACTGTAGGAACCTCTGAATCTTAATTCGGACATGAGCCTAAGTCCAAAATCGTTGTACGAATCTATTGGAACCATCACAACACTATTCCGAGGTCGTTCACACAAAAGTCAAACCTCGATCAATTCTTGCAACTTAAGCTTCCAAAAATGGCACTAAGTGTTACAAATTACTCACGAACCTACCCGAAGCCAAACCAATCAACCCCATAAGTCACAAACTAATAAGTACAGATACAAGAAATATCAAATAGGAAAATGGGACTCAAATACACAAAACAACATGTCGGGTCATTACAAGTATGGGTACGTGATAACGTGTACTCAGTAAATACCAACACTAACCTTAGTGAAGTAATGACGAGTTTCAAGTCATGTAATACTCACCAATAAAAGAATTTGTATCATATATATAATGACTTGCAGAAAAAACATAACGAGATGCAATATAGTTAAATCAATCTTGGCAATCGAATTATTATTCAATAATAGAGGTATAGAGAAGCATGTTAAAATTTAACATAAAAGTATGTAAAATGCATGGAAGGGCATAAAGGTTTTACTTTCATGACCAAGCTTCCACCTTATCCTCAACTCTCATCATCCACCTCCACAACAGAATCAACAACATCAGCCAATATACCATAATCCGCGTGCACGCTATTAAGAGAGAAACATGACAGGGCGAAACATGACCCGAGCTCCAAATTGTTTTTAGAAGATATGAATTTCAAGCCCTCGAATTTGATATAAACTGCCTAGTGATTTCCACACCTGTGCCCCTTGGACCGCACCTGCAGTCTCGCACCTGCGAAAAATCTATCGCAGGTGCGAAAACCCACTAAAAGGCTTGGGGCCGCACCTGCAGTCACTGAGTCGCATCTGCGGCTCCGCACCTGCGAAAACCCAACCGCACCTGCGAAAACAGGTTGACTTGACCAAGCCCGCACCTTCGATCCCCTTCCGCACCTGCGTGTCCACACCTGCGGAAAATCCATCACAAGTGCAAGACACCAGAACCAGCAATGGTTCAGCTGTTACCAAGTTCAAAAAATCACCCGTTGAGCATCTGAAACAATCCCCGAGGCCCCCGGAACTTCAACTAAACTTACCAACCAGTCCCAATACCTTATCCAAACTTAATCGAGCCTCCAAAACACATCACATAACATCAAAATCACCAATTATACATGGATTCAAGCCTAAGAACTTATGAAATTTCCAAAATCTACAATCGATACCGAAACACATCAAAACTAGTCCGAATGACCTCAAATTCAACACACATGTCACAATTGACACGATAGACCTACAGCCACCCTCTGAATTCCGTTCCGAGCCTGATATTAAAATTCACCTATTGGTCGAAATACTGAAATTCTAACTTTCGTCAATTCAAGCTTAAATCTACTATAGACCTCGAAAGCACATTCCGGACATGCTCATAACTGCGAAATCACCCAACGGAGTTAACGGAGTCGACGGAATCCCATTCCGGACCCATCTTCCCACAGTTCGAACTACGGTCCAAATTCTAAAGTTTAAACTCACACATAAGGACTATGTGTCCAAAAACTCTCTGAATTTCACCACTCAACGTTCCGACAAGTCCTAAAAGCATAAATAGACATGGGGAAAGTTGTTATTAGGGGATCGGGTTGCTAACTCTCAAAACGACCTACCGGTTCATTACATTATCCCCCTCTTAAGAAAATCGTTTGTCCTTGAACGTGTATAGAGACATACCTGAAGCTGTGAAAAGATGAGGGTACTGACTGCGCATATCCTGCTCGGTCTCCCAAGTCGCCTCGTCGACCGGATGAACCCTCCACTGAACCTTTACTGACGCAAGATCCTTTGACCTGAGCTTTCTGACTTGTCTAGCCAATATAACTACTGGCTCCTCAATATATGATAAATCCTTGTCCAACTGAACTGAACTGAAATACAAAACATGAGTCGGGTCACCGTGATACTTCCGGAGCATGGAGACGTGGAATACCGGATGAACTTCTGCTAGGTTGTGAGGCAGGGCTAGCTCATAAGCAACCTCCCCAACACGTCGCAACACCTCAAAAGGGCCAATAAATCTTGGACTCAGCTTACCCTTCTTCCCAAACCTCATGACCCCCTTCATAGGCGATATCCGAAGCAAAACCCGATAACCAACCATAAATGTCAAATCACGAACCTTCCGGTCCGCATAACTCTTCTGCCTGGACTGAGCTACGTGAAGTCTCTCCTGAATCACCTTCACCTTGTCCAGGGCGTCCTGGACCAAATCTGTACCCAACAATCAGGCCTCGCCCGGCTCAAACCATCCTACTAAAGACCGGCACCGTCTACCATACAAAGCCTCATACGGCGCCATCTGAATGCTGGACTGGTGGCTGTTATTATAAGGAAAGTCTGTAACTGGCAAGTATCGGTCCCATGACCCTCCGAAACCCATCACACAGGCACAGAGCATATCCTCAAGAATTTGAATCGTGCGCTCAGACTGCCTGTCTGTCTGAGGGTGAAAGGTTGTACTCAACTCTACCCTGGTACCTAGCTCCTGTTGAACGGCTCTCCAGAACCGTGAAGTGAACTGTGTACCTCTGTCTGAAATGATAGATACAGGAATACTGTGGAGGTGAAAAATCTCCCCGATATAAATCTCCGCCAACACCAGAATGAAATGGAATGACTTGGTCAGCCGATCCATAATCACCCAAATAGCATCGAACTTTTTCAAAGTCCGAGGAAGTCCAACCACAAAGTCCATGGTGATTCGCTCCCACTTCTGCTATGGAAGCTCAATCTGCTGAAGTAAACCTCCTGGTCTCTGATGCTCATATTTGACTTGCTGACATTTGAGACACTTGGCCACAAACTCCACTATATCCTTTTTCATCCTTCTCCACCAATAGTGTTGTCTCAGATTGTGGTACATCTTCGTGGTACCTAGATGAATGGAATACCGCGAGTTATGGGCCTCCTCAAGAATCAACTCTCGAAGCCCATCCATATTGGGCACACAGATCCGACCCTGAATCCTCATCACACTTTCATCTCCTATAGTCACACCACTGGCGTCACTTCGCCGAACCCTGTCCTGAAGAACCAGAAGGTGGGGATCATCATACTGGCGCTCTCGAATGCGGTCATAAAGAGAAGACCGAGCCACCACACAAGCTAAAACCCGGCAGGCTCTGAAAGATTCAACCTCACGAACTGACTGGCTAAGGACTGAATATCTAAGGCTAAGGGCCTCTCAACTGCCAGAAGATACGCCAAACTCCCCAAACTCTCCGCTCGGTGACTCAAGGCGTTGGCCACCACATTGGCCTTCCCCGGGTGGTATAATATAGTTATGTCATAGTTCTTTAGCAACTCCAACCATCTCCGCTGGCACAAATTGAGGTCCTTCTACTTGAATATGTGCTCTAAACTTCGGTAATCAGTGAAAATCTCACAGGGAACGTCGTATAAATAATGACGCCATATCTTCAGGGCGTGAACAATCACTGCCAACTCGAGATCATGAACTGGATAGTTCTTCTCATGCACCTTCAACTGTCTAGATGCGTAGGAAATCACCCTACCGTCCTGCATCAACACCGACCTGAGGCCAATCTTCGAAGCATCACAATAGACGGTATAGGACCTTGAACCCAAAGGCAATACCAACACTGGAGCTGAAATCATGGCTGTCTTGAGCTTCCGAAAGGTCTCCTCACACTCCTCAGTCCACCTGAACGGAGCACCCTTTTTAGTCAACCTGGTCACCAGTGTTGCAATGGATGAAAATCCCACCACAAAACGGCGATAGTACCCAGCCAAACCAAGGAAACTGCGGATCTCTGTAGCTGATGATGGTTTAGGCCAACTATGCACCACCTACACCTTCTTTGGATCTACTTTGATCCCATCCCAAGATATTATGTGTCCCAGGAATGCCACTGAATCAAGCCAGAACTCACATTTAGAGAACTTTGCATACAATCTCTTCTCCCTCAAAGTCTGAAGCACAGCCCTCAAGTGCTGCTCATGATCTTCCCGTGATCGGGAATACACCAGAATGTCGTCAATAAACACAATGACGAAGGAATCAAGATAAGGCCGGAACACATTGAGCATCATATGCATAAAAGCTGTTGGGGCATTGGTCAGCCCAAATGACATAACAAGAAACTCATAGTGGCCATATTTGGTCCTGAAGGTAGTCTTCGGGATATCCAGCTCTCGAATCTTCAACTGATGATAGCCAGAACACAAGTCAATCTTGGAGAATACCCTGGAACCCTGTAGCTGGTCGAATAAATCATCGATGCGAGGCAAAGGATACTTGTTATTCACGGTGACCTTGTTCAACTGCCAATAATTAATACACATACGCATAGAACCATCATTTTTCTTCACAAATAATACTGGATCACCCCAAGGTGATACACTGGGTCTGATGAAACCCATATCGAGCAACTCCTGTAACTGCTCCTTCAACTCCTTCAACTCAGGAGGATCCATACAGTAAGGAGGGATAGAAATGGGCTGAGTGCCCGACAACAAATCAATGCCAAAATCAATATCTTTGTCGGGCGGCATACCCGGAAGATCAGTTGGGAATACATCAGGAAAGTCCCTCACTACTGGGACTGACTCAACCGGAAGGGCATCAACGCTGACATCTCTCACATAGGCCAAGTACGCATCACACCCCTTCTCAACCATCCGCTGAGCCTTAAAAAATGAAATGACCATGCGGGGAGTATACTCTAAGGTACCCCTTCACTCTAATCTCGGCAACCTGACATAGCCAGCGTCACGGTCTTAGCGTGACGATCAAGAATAGCATAATGGGGCGACAACCAGCCCATGCCCAAGATAACATCGAAAACTACCATGTTGAGTAATAATAAATCAGCACTGGTATCAAAACCACTAAGATAAATCAAACACGACCGATATACACGGTCCACAACTAGAGAGTCCACATGAGTAGATTTATAAACATGGGAACTCAAAGAATCTCGAGATATCCCCAAATGTGGAGCAAAATAAGAGGACACATATGAATACGTAGAGCCTAGATCAAATAACACTGATGCATCCCTATTGAAGACAGGGATAATACCTGTGATGACTGAGTTTGAAGAAACAGCCTTGGAACGGGCTGGAAGGGCATAGTATCTGACCTGTCCTCCCCCTCTAGGACGACCTATACCTCCCCAACCCCCACCTCAAGCTGGCTGAGGAGGTGGAGTGGCAGCTGGGGCTGGAAGAATAGCAAGAGGACCCGGCGGAGACATGAAGGCTGATAAGACTATGGAGGTGCACCCCTCCTGGCCCTGGGGCAATCTCTAATCAAGTGACGAGTATCACCACACTCAAAACAACCCCTCATAGGACGCTACGGCTGAGACTGAATAGGAGTTGGCCTGCTGGGATGACCGAAAATAGCACCTCGAACTAGAGGCACACTGGATACTAGCGATGCATAATAGAACTCCTAAGGTCTAGGAGGAGCTGGAATACGACTGACTGCTGGAAGGGATGAATGAACACAACGACCCACAAATCCCCTACAGTGACGTGTTGCTGGTTCACGAGCTCCTGAAAATTGCCAGTCTCTCGAGACCTCTTGGCCTCCCTCTCCTCTCTGTCCCGGGCGAGCATGCCCTCTACTCTCCTGGAAATACTCACTACCTGCTGGTAAGTGATATCCATCTCCAACTCTCTGGCCATACTGGTCCGAATACTAGGATGGAGTCCCTCAATGAAGCGGCGAACCCGCTCTCTAACGGTGGCAAGCAAGGATGGTGCATGCCGAGCTAACTCACTGAAACGGACTGCATACTCCGACACAGTCATAGTACCCAGGCGCAACTGCTCGAATTCCGTGCGCCAAGTATCCCTGAGGCTCTAAGGGACATACTCTTGCAAAAACATCTCTGAAAACTAAGTCCAAGTGAGTGAGGTTGCCTCGTCCGGACTACTCAGATCATAGGCCCGCCACCACTGATATGCTACTCCCCTGAGCTGGAAAGCGGTGAAAGAAACCCCACTGTCCTCCACAATGCCCATAGTGCGGAGAATACGATTACACTCCTCGAGAAATCCCAGAGCGTCATCTGAAGCTAGTCCGCTGAAAGTAGGTGGGTGGTACTTCTTGTACCTCTCAAGTCTGAGATGCTCGGCCTCAGAAGCAGCTACCCTAGCATCATGCTTAACTGGAGCTGCTGGGGGCATAGGAATATACTCCGGGGCCTGATCAACCTGGCCCCTCCGCTCAGGAGTGCGGGTTGCGGGAGTTTGTGCCCCTCCCCCGGCCTGAGATGTAGCGGGAGCTATCGGAAGTAGTCCACCTGAGCTAGAGTACTGAACATGCTCATGAACTGAGCTAAAGTCTCCTGCAAGGCTGGAGCAGCAATAGGGGCCTCCTGTGCCGGCTCTCCAGCTGGGGATGCCCTAGGCTCCTCTGTCGCTGCTGTCGCCGGTGCTCGGGCTGCACCGCATGGTTGTCCTCTACCCCGGCCCTGGCCTCTGGCGGCACTGGCAGGGGCTTGGGTACCTGGTCATCGGTCCTTCCCGTGCAGGTCCTCACCATCTATGGGAAAGAATAGAGTAGAATTTTTTATGTCAATAACTCGCACGAAAAGGAAATCAATGAAATATGATTGTTCTTAACAGTTACATAGCCTCCCGAAGATAGATACGGACATCTCCGCACCGATCTGTGAGACTCTAATAAACTGGCTTGTGACTTGTGACTTGTGAATCCTATGAACCTAGACGCTCTGATACCAACTTGTCACGACACGATTTACCCTTCGAAAGGCATCATGACAGCACCTAGTCTCTATGACTAGGTAAGCCTAATTGCGGAAGAAATATTAAATATAAGTAATGAAATAAAGATGAGAATAAGGGAGTCTACAAAATGAAATACCGCCACTTGGCGCGTACAAAATACAATTTCCCAAAACTCAGAATATCACTTTAGTCACAAGCTCTTTCTCAAAATAGCTCTATACAACGAGAGGGAATTTACTTGAAAACAACTATCTAAATCTGGAGTGGAAGCTGACTCGAAAGACTCTGCGGATGCGGCAGAATTTCCTTTCGGTCTCCTAGAAGTTGCTTCTCGGACCCCTAGCCACGAAACTGAGCACAGGTACCTGGATCTGCACACGAAAAACATGTGCAGGAAAGGGCATGAGTACACCACAAATTGGTACCTAGTAAGTGCCAAGCCTAACCCTAGTCGAGTAGTGACGAGGTCAGGTTAAGGCTCTACTGGATTTTTATAGTAAACACAGTTTAAAATTTTGAACAGAAAGATATAATAAGCTAAGGCAAATCAGTAGAAACAAAATGAGATAAAAGAAAATAATAACAGGGAGCCCTTGGCTCAGCACGTCATATATCACAGTAACAATTATGCAATGTAGTACAGGGGGAAAGCTCCCGAAATTTCGTCTGTAGTCCCAATTTAAATATGCAATGCAGTACAGGGGGAAAGCTCCCGAAATCTCGTTCATAGTCCCAATTTAAATATGCTATGCAGTACAGGGGGAAAGCTCCTGGAATCTCGTCTGTAGTCCCAATTTAAATATGCTATGCAGTATAGGGGAAAGCTCCCGGAATCTCGTCCGTAGTCCCAATTTAAATATGCAATGCAGCACAGGGGGAAAGCTCCCGAAATCTCGTTCATAGTCCCAATTTAAATATGCTATGCAGTATAGGGGAAAGCTCCCGGAATCTCGTCCGTAGTCCCAATTTAAATATGCAATGCAGCACAGGGGGAAAGCTCCCGAAATCTCGTCTGTAGTCTCAATTTAAATATGCAATGCAGTACAAACACCGGGTACAATTTTTATTTAAAACAGTTTGGGAAAGTCATAGGCAAAAATATGGATAAAACTACCTAAACATGGTACACATAGTAATAACTAGGGGAAATTTAAGTAAAAACGGGTAGACATGCTACTTCCTAATCTAAACCACATAGCCAATACATAAGACAGTGAAATACGAATGAAAAGATTTAAGTCATGGAGGGAAAAATGGAGTTTTAGCAACAATGACCCGTGTACGTACTCGTCACCTCACGTACACGGCTCCCAAACAACATAAAATAATATTAAAATAGCCTGAGGGAAAGTCCCCAACACAGAGTTAGGCAAGCCACTTACCTCGACTGCGCTACTCAACTCAAAACCACGCTCTTGCCACGAGTATCCGACTCCGAATGGCCCAAATCTATTCAATTCGATTTCATAATGTAAATATCACTTCAAGGAATCAAAATAGCTAATAAGTTCGAGACTATTACGCAAAATTAGGAAAATCACCCAAAACGTTCCCCGAGCCCACGTCTCGGAATCGAGTGAAAGTTACAAATTTAGAACACCCATTCACTCATGAACTCCCTCGAACAAGAATCATTGAAAACCGACGTCAAAAATCCTATTAAATTCACGGATTTCTAATTGGGGAAACTTCTTCCCATTTGCATGATTTTTTTACCTAAATTCCTTGATTGCGTGGAAGAAATTGCTATAGATTAATGATATAGAAAGGGAATAAGGTTAGGAATTGTTACATATGAAGCCTTTCTTCAAAAACCACTCCAAATCGCCTACACCCGAGCTCCAAATTATTTTTAGAAGATATGAATTTCAAGCCCTCGAATTTGATATAAACTGCCCAGCGATTTCCGCACCTGAGCCCCTTGGACCGCACCTGCAAAAAATCCATCGCATGTGCAAAACCCACTAAAAGGCCTGGGGCCACACCTGCGGTCACTGGGCTGCATCTGCGGCTCCGCACCTGCGAGAGCTGGTTTACTTGACCAAGCCTGCAACTGCGAGCCCCTTCGCACCTGCGTGTCCGCACCTGCGGAAAATCCATCGCAGGTGCGAGACACCAGAACCAGCAATGGTTCAGTTTTTACCAAGTTCCAAAAATCACTCGTCGAGCATCCGAAACAATCCCCGAGGCCCCCGGGACCGCACCTGCGGAAAATCCATCGCAGGTGTGAGACACCAGAACTAGCAATGGTTCAGCTGTTACCAAGTTCCAAAAATCACCCGTCGAGCATTCGAAACAATCCCCGAGGCCCCCGAGACCTTAAGTAAACTTACCAATCAGTCCCAATACCTTATCTAAACTTAGTCGAGCCTCCAAAACATATCACATAACACCAAAATCACCAATTATACATGGATTCAAGCCTAAGAACTTATGAAATTTCCAAAATCTACAACCGATGCCGAAACACATCAAAACTAGTCCGAATGACCTCAAATCTTACACAAAGTTCACAATTAACACGATGGACCTATAGCCACTCTCAGAATTCCATTCCGAGCCCGATATCAAAATTTCACCTATCGGCCATAATCGCCGAAATCCTAACTTTCGCCAATTCAAGCTTAAATGTACTACAGACCTCGAAAGCACATTTCGGACACGCTCCTAACTCGTAAATCACCCAAAGGAGCTAACGGAGTCGACAGAATCCCATTCCAGACCCGTCTTTCCATAGTTCCAACTCCTGTTCTGCAGTGGAAGCTGTAGCCGGAAACTTCACTATGGAGGTTGGGGGTCAGATGGAGCTGATTAGATCAACAGCCGAGATGGGGCCATCCCTAGAGTCAAAGAGTTATCACCCATTGTATCATTGACACGGATGGGGATTCCTAGCATCATACCATTGTTTCATCAAAAGATGATTCGATGTCGTGATGCAAAGACTGACCGGTTCTGCTTTATCTCTCATGGTTTTTGATATCGCGGGTAGTCCACTTATATCGTAAGATAAGTATGGCTACCTTAGAGTCGATCTTTGAGAGATGTAGCTCTTACTACGGTGTTCAGTCTATTTGTAGTGAATTAACTACACCTTTTCATCACCTTTCACCTTTTCATCACTTACCCCAAAGTCTTGTGTGAAAATACCAAGCCAAAATCGCCTCTCCCAAATCTAGGGTTCAAGAATATGAAAGAATGATAAAATACCAAAATTTATCACTTAAATGCACTGCCCAGGGGTACTTCTCGCAAACGCAGAACGTGTCTCGTATTCACGAAGCACAACTTCTTCTGCCCCCAAAAATACCCTTTGCGTTTGTGGAACATCATTGCCAATGCGATGCAAAAATTCTACCACACTACACGAATGCGGCCTGGCCTTCGTGAACGCGACCACGAATGCAAAACCCTACCCAACACTAAAATAACACTCCGCGAATGCAATAATTCTCTAGGTGGTCGAAAACTCACCCGAACCACCCAGAATCTTGTTCAATCACACTGACTAGTCTATAAATACTACAAGGACTTATCTAAATTGTGATGACCCGATAGGTCATCTCCTGTTTTGAAACCAAATTCTATGATCCGAAGCCTTAAAAATAATTATTTAGCCTTCCTCAATTTCGTGCGCAGTTTGGGCGTCTTTCCGAAAATATTTTATGTTAAAAACGGAGAAAAATAATAATTTTTGCCAAAAAACTTCATTTGAGTTGACTTTGGTCAATGTTTTTAGTAAACGGGCTCGGATTCATGTTTTGACAGTCCTGGTGGGTCCGTAACGTAATTTGGGATTAGGCGTATTCTTGGAATCAAATTTGAAAGTCCCTAGCCCGAGATATCGGACTTCGTAATAATTTGAATGTTAAAGGCTTAATGAATTTGAAATGTTTGACAAAAGCTTGACTTTTTGGATAACGGGTTTGTATTTTGGTTCTGGAACCTGGTATATGTCCAATACCATATTTAGGACTTGTCTGTGAAATCTGATGAAAAAAGGAGTTGGTTTGACGTGATTCGGACGTCCGGTTGTGAAAATAGAAGTTTCAAAGTTTTCTTGAAAATTTCATTTGATTTGGTGTTCAATTCATAGTTCTAGGTGTTATTTTGGTGATTTTATCCCGCGAGAAAGTTTGTATGATGTTTTTTAGACTTTTGTGCATCTTTCGTTTGGAGCCCCGAGGGCTCGGGTGAGTTTCGGATAGGCTACGGAGTGAATTTTGGACTTAGAACATTGTTGGTGTGCTTCAGTTTTTGTTGCAGGCCTCAGATCTCGCAATTGTGAGATCAAGCTTCGTATTTGTGACTACTGTTGAGTTTTCATTTGCGATCTACTCATCGCATTTGCGAACAGTAACTGGGGAGGCCAGAGTTCGCATTTGCGAACAATGTCTCGCATTTGCGATAGGAGCTGGGAGAGGGATCCTTCGCATTTGCGATCACTGGGTCGCATTTGCGATCATGCCTGAGTTTGCATTTATGAACAATTCTTCGCATTTGAGAAGAATGCAGAGGGTGTAATGTTTCTCGCATTTGCGGGATTCGCATTTGTGAAGCCTAGGTCGCAAATTCGACATTTGAAGCTGAACAAATATGACTTAGACGGGATTTTTGGTTTATTTCTCAAATTTTCAAAACCTAAAACCTTAGAGGAGATTTTTCCAAGACTTCTTCTTCCCCAAATCATTGGTAAGTGATTCCAATCTATTTTCTTTCAATCTTTCACTACTTTTCCTAAGATTTCAACCTAAAATCTAAGGTTTACATGGTGGAATTGGGGGGGTTTGGGTAGAACTAGGGATTTGGTAAATTGGGGATTTAGACCTCAAATTGGGGTCGGATTCCAAAACAAATTACATAATCGGGCTCGGGGGTGAATGTGTAATCGGGTTTTGGTTCGAATTTTGGGTTTGGATCAAGCGGGCCCGGGTGTTGACTTTTTCAAAAATTGCCTAAATTGAATTCTTTACAATCATGGGTAGTCCCTACAACTTAAATAGAATTATTTGGTTGGTGGCTAGATTCTATTGGTCCGGGGGGCTTGTGCCAAAGGAAAAGTCTTGGTTGAGCTTTGAGTTTAGTCATTGGAGCGAGGTAAGTGTCGTGGTTAACCTTGTCTTGAGGGCATAGGAATTGTTTGCCTAATTGCTACTTGTTTAATTATTTGGAACAACGTATATGTGAGGTGACGAGTACTTATGCATTGTAGTCGGATTAAAGAATGCGGGTGGGGTGTGGTTTCTTGCAAATATAGCTTCCTTTTTCATGTTATCCATGTTTAGACTAGTATTGTTAAATCGATCGCTTTTATCATGCTTACGAATCTTTTGGTGATAATTGAGTATTGATTCTGAAGTTGAGGTTGACATTGTGGAACCAAATGTGGAAGTAAGTCTTGTACTTGTTATTTTATCTCCCTTCTGTTATTTGTTCATTGAATTATGGTAAGGGAGAGTGTTAATGCACGAAAGGTGATGCTGTGCCGTTTCTATTAACTTTATGATGAGGTTGAGAGTGAAAGCACGAAGGGTGATTCCATGCCATATTATGAGTGTTAATGCACGAAGGGTGATATTGTGCCATGTTATGAGAGTTAATGCATGAGGGCGATTTTGTGCCGTTTCTATTGATTTTATGGTGAGATTGAGAGTAAATCACGAAGGATGATGCCGTGAAAATATTCCTTTACTGTGTTTACTTGTTCTTATCGGTTCATAGTATATTGGTTGTTCTAGTTACCATTCCAATAGCTCAGTCAGTTAGAGTAGTTCAGCCGGTTGTTGCGGCATCGACCGGTGATGGACCAGCTATGTCTTCTGAGGATTTATGGAGATTGGAAAAGTTTACCAAGCTCTTTCCAGTTCACTTCAGTGGTCATCTTCAGAGGACCCCCAGGAGTATCTTGACACCTGTCATGAGGTTCTACTGAACATGGGTATAGTGGAGACTAATGGGGTCGATTTTGCTGTATTTCAGATGGTGCAAGAAATGGTGGAGAGATTATTTGTTGACCAGACCAGCTGGGTCGCCTGCTCTTACTTGGGACAAGTTCTCTCAGATCTTCCTAGAAAAGTTTCTCCCTATCACATTGAGGGAGGAACATCGCCGTCAGTTCGAGCATCTTCAGTATGGAAGTATGATTGTTACTCAGTATGAGACCCGTTTTGTGGGTTTGGCCCATCATGATCTTCTTCTACTTCCTACCGAGAGAGAGATAGAGGGTGAAGAGGTTTATTGAGGGACTTTCTCAGCCTAGCATATTGCAGATGGCTAAGGAGACAGGGAGTGAGATTTCTTTTCAGGAGGCCGCAAATGTCACCAGGCGAGTCGAGGTAGTTCTTTCTCAGGGAGGTCAGGGGTTTGAATAGAGACTTCATCAATCTAATGGGTTTAGCGGTGCCCGTCTAGAGGAAGGATTCTTTTGGTAGAGGACATCCTCCTAGGTCTTTTCATTCAGCACTCCACGGTGCTCCAGGTGGTCGTGGCCCTCATATGCCTTATTCTGATTAGCTAGCCTACAGTGCATCACCAGCTCCTATTAGTGCACCTCCACTCCAGAGTTTTCAGGGTGGTTACTCAGGTCGACGGGGTCAGTTTCACGGCTATCAGTCACAGCAGCTGAGGTCTTGTTATACTTGTGGTGATCCGAGGCACATTGTTGGGTTTCGCCCTCATGCATCGAGCAGTTCACAACATTAGGGTTCTTGTGCCATGGTGCCGGAAATGGGTGCTGCACCGTCCGCTCAGCTAGCTAGAGGTAGGGGTCAGGAAGCCAGAGGTGGTGGTCCGTCCATTAGAGGTGGAGGTCATGCCGCTAGAGGTGGAAGCCAGCCAGCCAGGGGTCGTCCTAGGGATGTAGTTAAGAGTGGTGAGGCCCAGCCCCGGTGCTATGCTTTTCTAGCCAGACGTGAGGCTGAGTCATCTGACACCGTTATTACAGGTATTGTTCAGCTTGCAGTAGAGATGCTTCATATCTATTTGATCCAGGTTCCACTTACTCCTATGTGTCATCTTATTGTGATTCATATGTGGTTGTGCCTTGTGATTCTTTGAGTTCCCATGTGTATGTGTCCACACCTGTGGGGGATGCTATTGTTGTAGATCGTGTTTATTGTTCAGCGTGGTCACCATTGGGAGTCTTGATACTAGTGTCGATCTTCTATTTCTCGATATGGTTGACTTTGATGTTATCTTGGGTATGGATTGGTTGTCACCTTATCACGATATATTGGACAGTCACGCCAATACGGTGAACTTAGCCTTGCCAGGGCTGCTTCGATTAGAGTGGAGGGGGACTCTTGGACATTCTACCATAAGAGTTATCTCCTTTATGAAGGCTCGGTGTATGGTCGAGAAGGGGTGTCTAGCTTATTTGGCTTATGTTCGTGATTCTAGTGTAGAGGTTCCTTCCATGGATTTCGTACACGTTGTTCGTGAGTTTCTAGAAGTATTTCCTGCAGACCTGCCGGGGATGCCACCTGACAGGGATAATGATTTTTGTATTGGTTTGGCTCTCGGCAATCAGTCCATTTCCATTCCGCCATACTGTGTGGCCCCGCCAGAGTTGAAAAAATTAAAGTAACAGTAGCAAGATTTTCTTGATAAGGGATTCATTAGACCTAGTGTCTCGCCCTGGGGTGCACCTCTGTTATTTTTAATAAGAAGGATGGACCGATGAGGATGTGTATAGATTATCGGCAGTTGAACAAAGCCTCCATCAAGAACAAGTATCCATTTCCGAGGATTGATGATTTATTTGATCAGCTTCAGGGTGCCCAGGTGTTTTCGAAGATCGATTTGAGATCTGGCTACCATCAATTGAGGATTAGGGCATCTGATGTCCCTTGGACAGTTTTTCGGACTCGGTACGGGCATTATGAGTCTCTAGTAATGTCCTTTAGGTTGATAAATGCCCCAGCAGCATCTATGGATTTGACGAACCTAGTATTCAAGCCTTATTTGGACTCATTTGTGATTGTTTTTATTGATGATATATTGATCTACTCCCACAGACGAGAGGAGAACAAGCAGCATCTTAGGATATATACTTTAGACTCTGAGAGACAATAAGTTATATGTTATATTTTCAAAGTGCAAGTTTTGGTTGGATTTAGTCGCTTTCTTGGGTCACATTGTATCAGCAGAGGGCATTCAGGTAGATCCTAAGAAGATTAAGGCAGTTCAGAACTAGCCTAGACCCACTTCAGCCACGGAGATCAGAAGTTTCTTGGGTTTGGCGGGCTATTACTGTCGATTTGTGGAGGGGTTTTCATCTATAGAAGCCCCGTTGACCAGGTTGATCCAGAAGGGTGACCCATTCAGATGGTCAGACGAGTGTGAGGTGAGCTTTCAGAAGCTCAAGACTTCTTTGACTACAACGCCAGTGTTGGTGTTGCCTACAGGTTCAGGGTCTTATATGGTATATTGTGATATGTCTCGTGTTGGGCTCGGTGTGATATTGATGCAGGAGGGCAGTCTGATTGCATATGCGTCGCGGTAGTTGAAGGTTCATGAGAAGAATTACCCTGTCCATGACTTAGAGTTAAGCAGTCATTGTGCATACGCTGAAGATTTGGAGGCACTACCTTTTTGGCTTGTCGTGTAAGGTTTTCACGGATCATCGGAGCCTTCAGTATTTTTTCAAGCAAGGATCTCAATTTGAGGCAAAGAAGGTGGTTGGAATTGGAAGACTATGATATCACTATCTTGTATCATCCCGGGAAGGCTAATGTGGTGGCCGACGCCTTGAGTAGAAAGGCAACGAGTATGGGAAACCTTACATTCATTCCAGTTAGTGAGAGGCCGCTTGCATTATATGTTCAAACTTTAGCCAACCTATTTATGAGGTTGGATATATCAGAGCCCAGCCGTGTTCTAGCTTGTACAGTCGCTCGATCTTCTTTGTTTGAGCGCATCAGAGATTGGCAGTATGACGACCCTCATTTGTTGGTCTCAGGGGCACAGTGCGGCACGGTGGTGCCAAGCAGGTTATTGTTTTTGATGACGGGGTCTTGAAGATGTAGGGTCATTTTTGTCTACCTAATGTGGATGGACTTCGTGAGTTGATTCTTGAGAAGGCCCACAGTTCCCGATATTCTAGTCATTCGGACGTCGCAAAGATGTATCAGGACTTGCGGCAACATTACTCGTGAAGGAGAATGAATAAGGATATAGTTTCCTATGTATCTCGGTGCCTAAATTGTTAGCAAGTAAAGTATGAGCATGAGAGACCTGGTGGTTTGCTTCAGAAGATAGAGACTCCTGAGTGGAAGTGGGAGTGTATCATTATGGATTCGTTGCTGGACTCCCACGGACTCATAGGAAGTTCGATGCCATTTTGGTAATTGTGGACAGGATGACTAATTCAACGCATTTCATTCATGTGGGAGTTACCTATTCTTCAGAGCGGTTGTCATAGATTTATATCTGCGAGATCGTCCGTCTTCACGGTGTGCCTGTGTCTATCATTTTTTATCGAGGTACGCAGTTCACCTTGCACTTTTGGAGGGCAGTACACCGTGAGTTGGGCATGCAGATTGAGTTGAGCACAACATTTCATCCTCAGACAGACGGACAGTCCGAGCGCACTATTCAAATATTGGAGGATATGCTCTGGGCATGTGTTATAGACTTCGGAGAATTGTGGGATCAGTTCTTGCCCCTTGTAGAGTTCGCCTACAACAATAGCTACCAGTCGAGCATTCAGATGGCTCCCTATGAGGCATTATACGATGGCGGTGTCGTACGCCAGTTGTGTGGTTCGAGCCGGGGGAGGCTCGATCGTTAGGTACAGATCTAGTACAGGATCCCTTGGATAAGGTCAAGATTATTCAGGATCGACTTCGCACAGCTCAGTCCAGGCAGAAGAGTTATGTCGACCGTAGAGTTTGTGATATTGCATTCATGGTCGGGGAGAGAGTGTTGCTCCAGGTATCAAACATGAAGGGTATAATGAGGTTCGGAAAGAAGGGAAAGCTGAGACCTAGGTATATCAGACCTTTTGAGATTCTCGAGAGAGTAAGAGAGGTGGCTTACAGGCTTGTGTTACCACCGGGGTTATCAGCGGTCCATCCGGTGTTCCACGTGTCCATGCTCCAAAAGTATCACGTGATCCGTCCCATGTATTAGATTTCAGCTCTGTCCGGTTGGACAAGTATCTGACTTACGAGGAGGACCCAGTAGCTATTCTAGCCCCGGCAGGTTCGTCAGTTGAGGTCGAAGAGTTATCCTTCAGTCCGGGTTTAGTGGAGAGGTCATCCCGTCGAGGCAACTACTTGAGAGTCCAAGTTGGACATGCGGAGTAGATATCCCCACCTTTTCACCAGTTCAGGTACTTTTCTATGTCCGTTTGATGATGAAGGGTTGTTTTAGAGGTCGAGAATGTGATAACCCGATGGGTCATTGCCTTTGAAACCTAATTCTGTGATTCGAAGCCTTAAAAATCATGTTTTAGCCTTCCTCGATTCCGGGCGTTTTTTCGGAAATCTTTTATGTAAAAAACTTAGAAAAATAAGAATTTTTGCCAAAAAAAAACTTTATTTGAGTTGATTTTGGTCAACATTTTTAGTAAACTGACCCTATTTGTGTTTTTACGGTCTCGGTGGGTCCGTACTGTGATTTGGGACTTGGACGTACGCCCGGAATCGAATTCGGAAGTCCCTAGCCCGAGATATCAAACTTTGTCAAATTTTAAATGTTAAAGGCTTAATGAATTTGAAATATTTGACCAAAGATTTACATTTTGGATAACGGGTCCGTATTTTGGTTTCGGAACCCGATATAGGTCCAATACCATATTTAGGACTTGTCTGTGAAATTAGATGAAAAAAAGAGTTGGTTTGAAGTGATTCGGACGTCCGGTTGTGAAAATAAAAGTTTCAAAATTTTCTTGAAAATTTCATTTGATTTGGTATTCAATTCGTAGTTCTAGGTGTTATTTTGGCGATTTGATTGCGTGGCCAAGTTCGTATGATATTTTTATACTTGTGTGCATGTTTGGTTTGGAGTCCCGAGGGCTCGGGTGAGTTTCGGATAGGCTACAGAGTGAATTTGGACTTAGAACATTACTGGTGTGCTTCAATTTTTGTTGCAGGCCTCAGATCTCGCAATTTCGAGATCAAGCTTCGCATTTGCGACTACTGTTGAGTTCGCATTTTTGATCTGCTCATCGCATTTACGAAGAGTAGCTGGGGAGGCCAGAGTTTGCATTTGCGAACAATGTCTCGCATTTGCGATGGGAGCTAGGAGGGGGATTCTTCGCATTTGCGATCACTGGGTCGCATTTGCGATCATGCTTGAGTTCACATTTGCGAGCAATTCTTCGCATTTGTGAAAAATGTAGCGGTTGTGATGTTTCTCGCATTTGCGATGAAATCTTCGTATTTGCAGGCTTCGCAAATGCGACATTTGCACCTGAAAAATATGACTTAGACGGGATTTTTGGTTTATTTCTCAAATTTTCAAAACCTAAAACCTTAGAGGCGATTTTTCCAAGACTTCCTCTTCCCCAAATCGTTGGTAAGTGATTCTAATCTATTTCCTTTAAATCTTTCACTACTTTTCCTAATATTTTAACCTAAAATCTAAGGTTTTGATGGTGGAATTGGGGTTTTCTAGGTAGAATTAGGGATTTGGTAAATTGGAGATTTAGACCTTAAATTGAAGTCAGATTTCAAAATAAATTACATAACTGGGCTCGGGGTGAATGGGTAATCAGGTTTTGGTCCAAATTTCGCGTTTGGACCAAGCGAGCCCGGGTGTTGACTTTTATTGACTTTTTCAAAAATAACCTAAATTGAATTCCTTACAATCGTGGGTAGTCTCTAAGGCTTAAATTAAATTGTTTGGTTGGTAATTTTCTAGATTCTATTGGTTCGGGGACTTGTGTGTAAGGAAGAGCTTTGAGTTTGGTCATTGGAGCGAGGTAGATCTCGTGGTTAACCTTGTCTTGAGGGAATAGAAATTGTTTGCCTAATTTCTACTTGTTTAATTGTTGGGAACAACATATATGTGAGGTGACGAGTACTTATGTGTTGTATTCGGATTAAAGCATGCGAGTGGGGGTGGTTTCTTGCAAATATCGCTTCATTTGTTCATGTTATCCATGTTTACACTAGTATTGTTATATATATCACTTTTATCATGCTTACGAATGTTTTGGTGATAATTGAGTATTGATTCCGAAGTTGAGGTTGACATTGTGGAACCAAATGTGAAAGTAAGGCTTGTACTTGTT